>JANEHU010000814.1:0-18597 GCA_027563435.1 Nasonovia ribisnigri
AATATTATTCATATGATTTAATTATTAACCTAAAATTATCAGTGATGCTATAAAAATATTATAATATATATTTTTACTCGTTAAAATTGATTTTAATATGTAATTCCGTCCAAATTTGAACTTAAAATGTCTATAAAAAATAACTGTGTTTAAATATTTTTTAGATTTTTGAATACAGTATGTACTATTTATTAGAATCTTTATTTTAAATTTTCAATCCTTAGTTAAGAAAACTGAACATTTTATAATTGTTTAATTACAATGATTGATAATTTTCGAGATTTTGATAAATTTTGTCAAAATTCGAACTTTAAATGATTATAAAAAAAATGTGTGCCTATGTATTTTTAATATTTTTCAATTGTTATTGTAATAATATATCAGGAGCCTTGTATTAAATTTTCATTATTTTTGGCCCAACAAATAAAATTTTATTGATATTAATAGAAAAAAAAACTAAAAAATTTGAAAACTGAAATCGTCCGTAAAAAGCTGAAAAACAGTCAAAATATATTCAAAATTAGATGGTGTATAGAAATAGCTTATATAAACATTCAGTGAAATTTTCATGCATCTACAGTTATTTGTTTTTGAATTGCAACAAAATAAGAAAATCGCTACATGAGAAATCGAGTGAATATCTAATCTTGTACAAATTTGAACTTAAAATGCTCATAAAAATTTATGTTGACTTGCTTATAAACATTTTTTCATTGATAAAATTAGGCAAACTTATAAGGATTCTTGTATCACATTTTCAAACCTTAGATTTAAAAAGAAAAAATTTTATGAATTTCTAACTCAAAATAAATTGCACATTTTCGTCATTTTTACGTATTTTGTAAAAATTTGAACTTTGATTACCTATAAAAAAAAATTGTGATTACAGATTTTTAATATTTTTCATCCGCCTTTGAAACTATATAATAGAAGTCTACTATTAAATTTTCAAGATTTTTTACCCAACAAATAAAATTTTATTGACATTTATAGAAAAAAAAACTAAAAAAATTGGAAACTGAAAATGTCCGTTAACAGCTCAAAATAAGACAGAATATTTTGAAAATGATATGGTGTGTAGAAAATGCTTATATAAACATTCGGTCAAAATTTCATGTCTCTACGGTCATTTCTTTTAGAGTTATACCAAAAACCAAAATCGATTTTGTCGAAAATTGGTTTTTCGTAAAAATTCCCGTTTTTTCCCACAATTTTACATTTGTTTTTCACGGCGGTTTTGAAAACTACTGGGAAATTTTACCCCCTAAAGTACCAACCACTTTCCTATCAGAAAAAGTACTTTTGAAGAAAATCGAAGCATTTTTTCTGTCCTAAAACGTGATGACAGACACAAAAATAAAAAAAAAAATTAAAAAAAAAACACACATCATTGTAAAACCAATACATTCATCGCTCCGCTCAGAATCTAAAAGGGGGTTAAGTGGATGTCACTCTGCTGTACAGTAGGTTACAAGTAGATCACTGTATAATGGATAGTATTAAATTTGAATTCAATAATATAATATCATTGTATACGAAAAACGATTTTGAGCGGAGACGGTATTAACCTGAAATTATCAGTGATGCTAGAAAAATATTTTAGTATATACTTTTACTCTTTAAAATTGATTTTAATGTGTAATTTCGTGCAAATTCGAACTTAAAATGTCTGTAAAAAATAACTGTGTTTATATATTTTTTAGATTTTTTGATTACAGTATGTACTATTTATTAGAATCTTTGCTTTAAATTTCAATCCTTAGTTATAAAAACTGAGCATTTTATAATTGTTTGAATACAATGATTGATAATTGTCCAGATTTTGTCAAAATTCGACCTTTAAATGCTTATAAAAAAAATGTTTGAATATGTATTTTTAATATTTTTCAACTGCTATTGTAACAATATATCAGGAGCCTTGTATTACATTTTCATTATTTTTGGCCCAACAGATAAAACTTTATTGATATTTATTGAAAAACTAAAAAAATTGAAAACTAAAAACGTCTGTAAACAGCTCAAAACAAATCAAAATATTTTCAAAATTGAATGGTGTATAGAAAATGAGAATATAAACATTTAGTGAAATTTTCATGCATCTACAATTATTCGTTTTTGAATTACAACCAAATAAGAAAAACGCTACATGAGAAATCGAGTGAATATCCTATGTTGTAAAATAACCTATAAAAAACCTATAAAACCTAACCTAACCTAACCTAACTTAAAACACTCATAAAAATTTATTTTTAATTGCTTTTAGATATTTTATTTTTGATAAAAGTAGAAAAGCTTACGTTAAATCTTGTGTTAAAATTTAAAACCTTAGATTTAAAAAGAAAAATTTTTATGAATTTCTAACTCTAAATAATTTACAAATTTTCGTCATTTTTACGTATTTTGTCAAAATTTCAACTTAGGTTAGGTTAGATTAGGTTCAGTTCAGTCAGTCGAGTCGTGTACGCCGATAGTCGAGTCGTGTACGCCGATCAGTCGAGTCGTGTACGCCGATCAGTCGAGTCGTGTACGCCGATCAGTCGAGTCGTGTACGCCGATCAGTCGAGTCGTGTACGCCGATCCGTAAGGACGCACCCCGCAGCAGTCAGCTCCGTTATCGTAGCGAACCCTGTTCCGAGTGCGCCTGCGCCTAGCCGTCACCCCACGAGTCAAGAGCCACGCGCCTGCAGGAGCATCCCACACCACCGGAAGCCAACGGCAGCCACGCGCGCTCAAAAACGCCCGCCGCGCCAAGCCCACGCTTGCGCTTTCCACGGGCACCCCAGTTTTTGAGGTTTTTCGCGGATATCTCGGCCGGAAGTGGTCGTAGAGCTTCGGGAAAAAAATTTTGACCCCCCGACGTGCCCCCTAGCACCTCTAGAGGATACCGACCAGACCCCGCAAACGCGGACCCCCTATCCCCCCCAGGGGCGAAGATAGAGGGACCTCGAAACACGAAAAAAGAGAAGCCAGACGGCATCACCGGGCGCCCGGGGCCCGGCCCCCGGTGATATCATGGAGGACCCCTCCACCCACATGGAGGTAGACCAGAACGTCCAGATCCCGCCTCCGAAGCCCGGACGCACCACCACGAGCCCATCGGAAGCATTCGACCTGATCACCAGCTCCTTGACCCAGCCGGCAGTGAAGAAGCAAAAGGTGGTGGACCACCGCCAAGACGGCTCCGGATCATCTCAGGCACCCAACGGCAACGATTGGAGTGTCAAGCTGAGGGAAAAGCTGAACAAGGCGAGGTCCACTATCAAAGCAGTAGCTGCCGACACGAGGAAACTCATGGAGAAAACCTCGGACTCGGACCTGCGGTCGTACATCGAGAAGCTCCTGAGCCGAACCAGCGATGCGTATACTGCAGTTGACTCCCTACTGGAGAAGAACGGCGACGTCGTAGACCTACCCAGACCTATCACGGTAAAGTCCATGTCCGATGCATCCACCGACATGGAGCTCACCCCAGCACACTGGGATAGCCTGGCCTCGAGAACGGCCGCCGCCAGCCGGCAAAAGCGCCTCCCGAAGTCCTCGGTCCACCAGCTCCCCCCGGACACCGAGGCCGACACCGGCATGGAGACGGAAGCCGAAGAATGGTCGAAGGTCGTGGGAAGACGCTCCAAGAAACCGAAAACTACGACGACTGTGGCCGGCCCGCTTCCGGCTGCGCGACCACAGCCGTCGGGGTTTTCGAGAAAGGCTCCAGCCATCCTCATTAGGAACGCCGAGGGCAAGAGTTACCGCGACACGGTATTAGCGGTGCGCAACTGCGGTCTGTCCAGGGAGGAAATCGGGGCCAACGTCACAATGAGGCAGACGCGGGACGGCAGCCTACTCCTCGAGCTTCCTAAGGGGGCGAGCTCCACCACCGCTGCGAAGAACATAGTGTCGGCCATGTCGGACAAGCTCGGACAATCCGTCGGCAAGGTGCAGCAGCTCGGACTGCTGGTCGAGGTGGAAGTCCTGGACATCGACGCTGCAGCCACAGGCCAGGAGGTGCTGGAGGCCCTCCGCAACGCCATCCCCGGGCAGGAAGACCCAGCGATGAAAGTTGACCGTGAGGCAATCAGCGATGTGAGAATATGGGGCACTCGTTCGGGCCAACAGATCGCCACAGCCAAGATGCCCAAGCACCTGGCCTCCGCCATCACCAGGGTCCCGATCGGGTGGACTATGTGTCGCGTGCGCCCTAGGACTCTAGCTCCAACGAGGTGCTTCCGCTGCCACGCGTTTGGGCACAACACCAGAGACTGCAAGGCAGCCGACAGATCCGGCGCATGCTGGAAGTGTGGCGTCATCGGGCACATCATGAAAGTTTGTGTTGAAGCGGACGATCGCTGCGTTGCGTGCGAGTCTGCCGGACTTCCGAGGATTCCCCACAAACCGGGCTCGGGCGCTTGCGCCGCTAGAAAGCTGTCGGCAGGAGTCAAACCAGGCCAAAATGCGTAAATTTTTGCAAATAAACCTCAACGTGAACTGGGCAGCGGAGCAGCTGATGGCACAAACGGCGGACGAAGAGGGAGTCGACATACTGATCGTCTCCGAACCAGCGACCCACTACGGTCAGGAGGACAGGTGGTGCTTCAGCTCTGACCGCAAGGCCGCCGTAGGAATCTCCCGCCACTCCACACTCAGTTGCGACCTCCGGGGCTCCGGGAACGGGTTCGCCTGGATGGCCTTCCAAGACCTCACAGTCTTCAGCTGTTACCTCCGCCCCGGTGCCAGGTTGGAGGAGTTCAATGCCGCGCTGGACGACCTGGAAAACGCCATCAGAGAGAGGGGCGACGCCTCCATCATCCTGGCCGGAGACTTTAACGCCTGGCATGTCGAGTGGGGCTCCAGATCCAGCAACCCCAGGGGCCGCGCGCTCTCCGACCTCGCCTCTAGCCTAGGGCTCCTACTAGCAAACTCGGGTACAGCCCCCACATTCAGACGCGGATCAGCCACCTCCGTCATCGACATAACATTTTACAGAGGCGTAGAACTGTCAGACTGGACGGTGTCTGAAGCAGAGTCACTGAGCGACCACAATTACGTCTTATTCAGCACAGCTAGTCCCGACCAGGTCCAGGCTCGACCGGACCCTCCGGACAACACCCTCCGGGGCTGGACGGTGAAGAAGCTCAACGCAGACGCCCTGACCCTCCACCTGACGACCACGCGCCTGAGTCCACTACCGGGACCGGCAAGTGCCGAGAAGGCCCTAGCAGCTGCAGACACGATCGAGGACTTCCTCCTCGGTGCCTGCGACGCCTGCATGCCGAAGAAGAGGCCTGGCCCCGCAGGCAGACGTCCCGTCTACTGGTGGAGTGACGAGATCGCCGAACTACGCCGATTGTCCCTGGCACTCCGAAGACGGTACCAGGCTTGTCTCAAGCGCGCCGGCCACCCGAGCGTCCAGGAAGCCAGGTCCAGCTACTCCGCGGCCAAGCGAAACCTTAGAATCGCGATCCGTGCAGCCAAGTCCAAGGCCTGGGCTGACCTCTGCTCTCAGGTGGACAAGGACCCCTGGGGAAGGCCCTACCGGTTAGTGATGAAGAAGTTCGGAACCCGCGACCCCGCAGCGGATTCCAGGGGCAGAGAAGCTCAGATAGCGGACTCGTTGTTCCCGGCGGCTCCCGCCACGGACTGGAGCCTGGCGCCCTCGTCGGTCGTCTGCGATCTGTTCCGAATGTTTGATCTGGAAACAGGCGTCCCAGAGTTCCACAGAGACGTCCCAGACTTCACCACCGACGAACTCCGAGCGGCCACCCGCAGACTCTCACCCGGGAAGGCTCCCGGTCCTTCGGGGGTTCCGAACGAGGTTCTCAGAGCCCTCGTCACCACGCAAAGCCGAGCGGTGCTTAAGACCATGAACGACTGCCTAGGCGCCCTCACGTTTCCACCACGCTGGAAAAGAGCGCGCCTAGTGCTGATCAAAAAAGGCGCGGACAAGCCCCGGGAAGCTCCATCCAGCTATAGGCCCATATGCATGTTGGACGTAACGGGCAAGCTGCTAGAACGTCTCCTGCTCCACCGCTTGGAGAAGCACTTGGACGAACACGGAGGGCGTAGAAGAGCGCCAAACCAATTTGGTTTTCGCAAGGGCATCAGCACCGAGTCTGCGATCAACAGCGTCCTGAGCACCGCAGCCCAAGCAGCTTCCACCCCTCGAAAAAAGAGCCTGTGCGTCCTGGTCACCTTGGACGTGAAGAACGCGTTCAACTCCTTGAGGTGGCCAGTGATCGACGCAGCGCTCAGACGTATGCAGACGCCTGAGTACCTGGTGGAGATGCTTAGGTCGTGGCTGTCCGACAGGACGCTGTTGACCGGAGCCGAGTTGACATCGAGGTCGGTGACGTGCGGGGTTCCACAGGGATCCGTGCTAGGGCCGGCTCTGTGGAACGTCGCCTACACCTCCCTGCTGAGGATGGAAGTGCCATCCGGGATCCAACTCATCGGATTCGCTGACGACCTGGCAGTCATTGGAACGGCAGTGACGGGCCAACAGCTGGAGGACCTGGTCAACCCCGTGCTGCTAAAAATAGATGAGTGGATGACGGTACACGGGCTGGAGCTGGCCCATCAGAAGACGGAGGCGGTCATCCTGTCGAGGAGAAGGGCCTACGTCCCCCCGAGGCTGTCGATCGGCGGCCACCCGATCACAATCTATAAGAATATCAGATACCTCGGCGTGATCGTAGACAAAAACTTGACCTTTGCGCCCCACGTGGACACCGTGGCGAAGAAAGCCGCACGCACAGCAGCGGCCCTAGCCAGGCTGATGCCGAACATCGGAGGCCCAAGCGAGTGGAAGAGGAAGCTGCTGGGCACAGTGGTGGACAGCCAGCTGCTGTACGCCGCCCCCTCTTGGATCGCCAAGGCAACAGTCGCTGCCAGGACAAGGGCAAACTTGATCCGCCCGCAGAGGACAGCAGCGCTGAGGACCATCCGCGCATACCGCACAGTCTCGGACGAGGCCGCCCTGCTGTTGGCCTCAACGGTTCCCGCGGACCTCCTCGGCTTGGAGCGGAAGAAGATTCAGTGCCGTCTATCCGCTGAAATCGCTCCCGGGGCGACACGACCATCGAAAGCCGCGGTCAAGAGGGAAGAGAGAGCCCGAACCATCGGCCTATGGCAGGTAAGATGGGAGACCACCAGCAAGGCGTCCTGGACGAGACGGTGCATCCCTTCAGTGGGACGCTGGCTCGGGAGAACGGTCCCGCTAGTGCCTCTGACGTACCACATGTCACAGGCACTGTCGGGACACGGCTGCTTCCAGGCCTACCTATTCAAGCGAGCCAGGGCCACCAGCCCCACGTGTCTGCAGTGCCATAGCCAGGAGGACACCGCTGAACACACCTTAATGGAGTGCCCCTATTGGAGCGCGCTGCGGGTCCCTCTGGCCACGCAGCTGGGTCACAGTCCTCGCGCAGCCGACATCGAAGAAATTGTATGCGGCCCCCCATTCGAGCAGCTCCCAGCGGACCCGAACGAGAAGTGGACGATGCTGAGGAACGCAGAGGAGACTTTCCGGCTAACCTTCCGACCTAACCTAACTAACCTAACCTTTTTTTTTTTTTTTTTTTTTTTTTACACGGTATCGTAGAGGGGCCGGAGACACCCTAGGGCATTTCGTCAGCTCCCCCCACATCGTTTATTAAACAAAATTACAATTATGTACTTATATACTAAAGACAATCTTTCACGATGCAAAAGACAGTCTTTTACATTTTATTAGATGGCCCTACACCATCTAGAAAACGGCCTTCGGCCCACATTAAAGCGTTCTTAACTAGCAGTTATTACTCTTGGCGCTGCCTTTCCCTTTCCTCAGCTTCCCTCTTTGTCAGAACCTCCTTCACGAACTGCTCCACCGCCATCCAATTACTCCTTGACTCCATCATCTTCCCCACTACGGTCTCAGGAGTGAATGGGCCGTTGAGTGCAGTTTTCAGCTCCATTCTCCGGCGCCACCACCTGTCGCACAGGAAAAACGCGTGCTCCGCGTCGTCCACCGGCGCTAGGCAGTCCACACAGCTGGGGCTGTCCAGCTTGCGGATCCGGTGAAGGTATTGACCGAAACATCCGTGTCCCGACAGGAACTGTGTCAGGTGGAAGCTCGTCACCAGCCCATGGCTCCTGGCGCACCAGGGACGAACGTCCGGGATCAACCGCCTGGTCCAGACCCCAGATTCTTCCGTCAACCATCTCTCCTGCCATTTCTCGATGGTGTTGATTCGCAGATCGTTGTCTGCCGTGGGTGCCGCGTAGGCCCGTCTCTGATCGAACGCTGTCTCTCTCTCCTTCGCCAAGAGGTCAGCAGGTGGCGTTGATGCTATTACGTTTGTGGCCGCCTCGGAGACGGTGCGGTATGCGCAGACGCACCGGAGAAGGACTTTCCTTTGGGCCCTGTTCAGGATCCGAACGCTTCCCGGCACGAGGTCCAGCGTATATGCCCAGCTAGGGGCCCCGTACAGGAGCACAGAGTGCACCACTGAAGACAGTAGCCGCCGTCGATCCTCTCTGGGTCCACCAACGTTCGGCATGATTCTCGCCAGCTGGTTGCCGATCCCCGCTGCTCTGGCTGCCGCTTTCTTGATCTGGCCCTTGAACAACATCGACTTGTCCACCACCATCCCGAGATAGTTCATCTCGGTCGAGAGCCGAACGTCGTCGCCGCACAGTTTAATCGCGGGCTGAGTGTATTTGTATTTATATGTAAAGAGGACGGCTTCTGTCTTCTCAACTGCGATTTGTAGGCCGAGGTCGGTTAGCCGCTGCTCCACCAAGGACAATGCCTCATTTGTCACGGCTTCCAGCTCCTGAGTCGACTTGGCTCTGGTGACCAACATTGTATCGTCCGCGAATCCCAGCAGCTTGACTCCACTGGGCAGCTCAGTCCTCATGACGGCATCAAACGTGGCGTTCCATAGGAGGGGGCCTACGACGGAACCCTGGGGCACGCCTCCGGAAATCTCAATCTCCAGTGTACCGCTATCCACACAGTTTGCGTACACCGTACCCGTTCTCAGGGAGAAGTACGACCGGAACATGTTCTGCAGGTACTGCGGGACCCTCCAGCCCTGCAGGGCATCTAAGATGTCCGACCACCTAATGGAGTTGAACGCATTCCTGACATCTATACTAACGGCTAGGCAATAATTGCCTCCGTTGACTCCTTCCAAGATGTTGGCCTGTAAATCACGTACAGCATCGTCCGTGGATTTCCCCTTCCTGAAGCCGAACTGGTTGGCCGAGAGCCCGCCGCCGTCCGACATGTGGTCCTCCAGTCTTCGCGCGAGCAGAAACTCGAGGACCTTGCCGACATCGTTCAACAGGCAGAGAGGCCTGTAGGAAGAGGGCACACCATCTGGCTTGTTCAGTTTCTTCAACAGTACCACTCTGGAAGTTTTCCATTCAGCAGGGAAGGTCCCACTGCGGAGGCAGCTGTTATATAAGTCCAGGAGGACGTTCGGGTGCGCCTTGTGCATCGCCCGGAGTATCTTGCCGGTGAGCCCGTCCGGTCCTGGGGCTTTATTCTTGCTGCCTGCCCTCTCGACCGCAGAGTCCACTTCCGAAGCCGTGAACGGGACTATTGGATCCGCAGGGACCAGCGGGCCGTCCGTCCTCGCTTGGTGTTTCGGGAACAGGTTTTCGACGACTGACTGCAGCGTCGCATATTCCATCGAGGCCGTAGGTGGAGGACCTCTCAGCTGGCGCATCACCAGCTTGTACGGCTTACCGAACGGATCGGCGTCGACTGAGGAAATTAACTCTTTCCAGCACGTCCTCTTGCTGCGCAGGATGGCGATCTTCAGCTGTCTCTTGGCTTCACGGTATGCACCGTTGGTCAGGGCGAGCTCTGCGTCTGCCCGTTCTTCGTCGAATCCGTGGGTCTGGCGGCGTCGTAGTCTTGACACCCGGGAGACCATCCTAGTCATCCGGCGTTTGGTCCTAGTGCAATCAGCGCGGAGAGCCTCGATGTCTGCGTTCCACCAGTGAGCGGGAGGCTTCCTCGGGTTAGGCGCCCGACGGGCGGGGAAGGCAAAGTCACAGGCAGCTGTGACCCACGACCGAAGTGCGGAGGCCCCGCGCTCAGGGTCTTGCCAGTCCTGGAGGCCGCCTTGACTGAGCCACTCGGTCAGAATCAGCCCAGCTAGGAAGGTGTCGTTGGCGACACCACCCGCGGTGTTCCAGGCGCGTGGGGCGACAGTTGACGCGGGAGTGAATCCGTCTCGGTCGCGTCCGGGAGTCAGGGAGAACCTGATGTAATGGTGGTCGCTGTTGTTGAACACCGACTCCAGTACCCTCCAGTCTGTGATGCGAGCTGCCAGGGAGTCGCAGGACAGGGTGACGTCGACGATAGATCCGGCGCCTCTCGAGAAGGTTGGGGTGGAACCCGAGTTCACGATGACCAGGCCGAGGGACTCGATCAGCAGCTCCAGTTCCTCACCTCTCCTATTATCGACCCAGTCACCCCACGCGGCAGATCTCGCGTTGAGATCCCCGGTGACGAGGACGGGGACTTCCTGTTGAACGGTCCTAATGCTGTCCTCGAGACGGCGGAGCAAGTCCTGAAAATCTTCGATGGGCCTGTTGGGCGACGCGTAGCAGCTGTACACCTGGACGCCGTTAAGCCGCGCTGAAACAAACTCGGGATCACTGATGACATTGGCCACCATTACTCCCGAGTTCGCGACATAGATTGCCGCCTTTCGTTGTCCGGCGCTCACGTGCCAGGCACTGGATGCGGGATCCGCCTTGTAGGGGTCGCTTATAAGGGCGACATCGACTCTTTCCTCAGCCATGTACTGCGCGACGAGGTCTTGCGCCACGCGACAATGGTTGAGGTTGCATTGCACGAAGTCGAGTCCCATCACACCGCTCTACTTGCATCTGCAGGCGCCTCACAACTTAAGGTTGGGGGCTGCGGCTGTTGCTGCTGTTGCGTCTGCTTCTGAAGGGCACAGTCCTTCACCAGGTGGTCATCCTTCTCGCATCTATGACAGCGGCGGGGTTTGGCCTCGTTACGACACTCGGCAGCCAGGTGTCCTTTACCTTGGCAGCGGAAGCAGGTAGGTTGGCTGTTGACCAGCAGCTTGACTCTGCACTTGGTCCACTCCACGGTGACCGCTTTCTTCTCTGCCAGCGTGATGGCGTCCTTGAGCGGCAGGTGAAGGCTCGCGACGAACTCCCCTCTACCACCGGAGTTCTTGCGGATGGTCACACCCTCGGAGGTGACTCCAGTGACTCCCGCCTGCGTGACGCCGGCGACAACGTCCTCTGCCTCTGCCCATTCCGGAACCCCCAGCAGTAGGACGGGCGTACGGGGCTCAGGTAATCTGACCCTGGCCGCGACTCCCACCACCTCCCGGATCTTCCCGGCTAGCAGCGTGGCTTTTTCGTTCCCCTCGACCTCAAGGAGAATACCTCCGGCTCTGGTCTTCCTTGTCGTCAGGACCTTGACGCCAAGGGACTGAAGGTTGATCGAGCCCGATATCTTTTTCATCACGGAGGCTAGAGAGCCTCCTTCAGCCGGGCGGTCGATGGTGACCGCCATGGACCGCGGAGCCCGCTTCCGCAGGAGGGCCACTTGGTCGGTGGCCGAACGTGGATGTTGGGACGGCTTCGGTGGCTTCCTTCTCCTAGCAACCTCGCTCCAGGTCTGCTGCTGCGGTGGCTGCTGCTGTTGTGGCTGCTGCTGGTGCTCCTCTTGTTTGTGAGCCCGGTCGTGTCGCTTCTCAGGTGGCGGCTGTCGCCGCTGTTTGTCCGTAGAGGAAACGTCTTGCTTGCTCTGTCCCCCAGCCCTCCGGCGTCTTTGCTTTCGAGGAGGAACAGGAGCTCGTTGTTCCGGTTTATGACTGCTCGCTGGAGGGTCCCAGGCTGGGGATTGTGTCCCCACGCATATGCCTTTACTCGGGTTAACCCCGATCGAAACGGTCTGGGTTGAGGCTTCAACTGTTTCGCAGCTGGGGATGTGTCTGCCTTGGTACTGTTGCGCTCCTTGCATTACTGCAGACATAGCGTTAGTCGCTCTTACGACCTCTTCCCTACTTTTGGATACACCAACCGCTACTTTGAGGACCTCCTCTATGGCCATCTTCACCTCGGGACTCCTTACCTTGGCGGACCATTTTTCTAGTATGTCAGCCTTGGTCATCAACAGCTTGATGCCCGAGTCGTTGGATCTCAAGCAACTCTTCAGGCTCCTCCATGTCTTTGCGATGACATCTCCGCTGCCTGCCTCAGCACTAGTAGTTGATAGAGTGGCGAGGGCCTGGCTGGCCACCCCCGCACCCTCACGGTCGTTGGATGACGACCTTGGTGAGCCCGCTACTTGGGAACCGGTGTAAACACCGGACCCACTCACCACTGCCGACCCCTGGGGTTCCGAGGCCCCTGGGGTGGTAACAATATTTTGTTCGAAGACTTCCATATTGTGTTTTTTGAAGGGTTTTCTCCCTTGCGTTTTAACCCTACCACCAGGGAGATTTGGGATCAGTGTTGCTTTCACCTAGGACGGCTGTCTGTTGAGACTAAAGAGCCCGCCCTGCCCTTGGGAACCTCTTAGTTGTCTCTCTCGTACGCGACCTTCCGGTATGGGTAACCCTGCCGGCGTAGCTCGCGGAGTCGACGAAAGACGTGAGCCCCCCCACCGCGTCAAGGTGGGTCCCGTCGGGGGGGAACCTAACCTAACCTAACCTAACCTAACCTAACCTACGGATGGTGGAAGGCATTCTATCTGCGAAGGAGGACGAGGAGAGAGCCCGCCAAGCCGCAGAGCCAGCCGACCGACGCGCCGCTGATTAATTAATTATAATACCTAGTTAAGTGACTTATGTAGCCGAAGGCACCCAGGGAGTTAGAGCCTCCCACTGTTTTGTAATATATATTTTTGTTGTAATAATATTCGGTAGGGGATTGTCCTACCCGGATATTAATGTTGTTTGTATTGTTTTTCTTTCAATAAACGATGGCGGCCAGAGGAGAAGTAATGCTAACGCGGTCCCTCCTCTGGTCGTCGATACCACGGGAAAAAAAAAAAAAGGTTAGGTTAGGTTAGGTTAGGTTAAGTCCAGCGGTGGCTGACGTTGCAGTAACAAGTGCTCCCGGGCAATCTTCGTTTATCTTTGGCAATACCGAACCGTTTTTTGCGCCGTAAGTTTTGATCGACGCGTTACTCCGTTCCGCATCGACCGGTGCAAACTGCGCGAAATTCGGACACGAACTCGCAGAGTTATCACGTATTCAATTTTTCACCTGTCACAGTTCTTGTCCGGACACGGTTGCTTCAGATACTATCTTTATAGATTTAATAAAGCTAACGAACAGTCTTGCCTCGATTGTGGAGAACCCGTCGACGACGCGGAGCATGTCATGTTCCGGTGCGGTAGATGGTGGAGAGAGCGGCGAGCCCTGGAAGTGGCGCTGAATGAGGACTTGCAACCGGAGACTATAGTCGGCTGCATGTTAAAAAGCAAGGCGATGTGGCAAGCAGTTAAGGAATATACAAAGACCATCCAATCGACCAGAGAAGCTGAAGAAAGAGCTAGGCAGAGGGAAGGAAGAGCCAGAGTCGTGGTCACATGAAGAGAGAATCCAAAACTTAGTTAGTTAAGATTAATATATTGTGCGCTGAAAGCGGAAATTAGAGGGATAGAGCCCTCTTTTTGTTGTAAAACGATGAATGTATATAGATCGTTTGTTTATTCGTAATATATGATACGGATACAGGGGGAAGGACGACCCGACACGGGTGAAGTGCCCCCCTGTAGCGCCGTGATAACACACAAAAAAAAAAAAAAAAAAGGTTAGGTTAGGTTAGGTTAGGTTAGGTTAGGTTAGGTTCCCCCCCGACGGGACCCACCTTGACGTGGTGGGGGGGCTCACTGACCTCGGTCAGTGCCAAGAGGTTCCCAACTCCGCGGTCCTGACTTTAACTAGTTGGGGCCGGAGCCTCCAGAGCCGCCTCTGACCTTAACCGGTTGGGGGTGGCAGGTACGAAACCACCTGCTACCATTAGCAAACGGATCCTGAAGGAAAACAGCAAACCACAACGAGAAGGCCACTCACTAAAACCAAAAGATGGATCAAAACGCTAAAGGAAATTCTACCCCTGTCACAGGCCCTCACGGATTCGGGGGGAGGGCCGTCCATCAGGCAGCAGCAGACGGAAACCGGAAACTAGGAAATGATGATTATGAAGACACGATTACGGACGTTCCAGAAGTCTTTTGCGAAAAGGACTATCCAATCACTATCGAGGACATTGATGACATTAGAGGATTCGACGAGGACCAGATTGCCTACAATGTACTGGAAGTACACGACAGTCTGAGTGGTGAAATTGCTAAGTTGGCGCGATTAGCAAATGAAATGTTCACTTTTTCAAACACTACGAGGAATCTTCACAAAAAAATGAAGGACTGGTGCGCTGAACTTAAAAGAAGGTCTGACAGGGTGGTCAAGTCAAGTAGATGTGCATACCCTTTTGTAGAGGTGGCCAGCGAAAAGGTGCTAAACCTTTCGCACAGCATACTGGAGATGAGTATGTCTTCCACAGTCAGGAAAGACACGGCGGAGAAGAACGTTGGAACCGATGACCTCCTCCCGATCAGCAGAAGCGAAAAGAACAGACCAGCTACCAACGACATCGGGCAGGCACGGAGCGCTCTGGGTAACCAACCCAAACAAGAAGGTCCCATACCGGAGAATCGGAAGAAGAAATCGAAGATGAAGGGCACAAGGCCAACGGCAGTTGTTTTCAACAAAGAGGGCCTTACATACGCGGAGATGCTAAAAAAGATACGGCAGGATACGAGTATCCAAAACGAGGGGCACAAGATTGATGCTGTCAGCAGAACCACCAGCGGCAAACTGCGCATAGTCCTAAGACGAAACGCCGACAACACTGACGACCTCACTAAGGCGATCTCTCAGGCGATCGGAGACGGAACAACGATTAAAACTTTGGCAGACAGAAGCCAGATAGAAATCAACGATATTGACGAAGAAGCCACTGACGAAGAAATTAGGCAAGCCGTCATGTCAGCGGCGGGGGTCCAAGTGAACCCAGCAGTACTGAGGGTGAGGAATTTCGCGAGACGTGGGACAAAAACGGCGATAGTTGTCGTCCCGTCCAGTTTAGTGGCCAAACTCACCTCAAAGAGACTCCGCATCGGCTACGTAAATTGCAGAGTCAGGAGGATGGCTGAAATTATTAAGTGCTACAAGTGCCAAAACTTCGGCCACACCCGCAGCTCATGCGACGGACCTGAACGCAGTAAGCTATGCTGGAGATGCGGAAAAGAAGGACATAGGAACAGGGATTGCAAGAATCCCCCGAAATGCGCATTATGCGAGGGCGCAGGCGAAAAGGATGATCACGTGTTGGGCAGCTATCGTTGCCATTCCTACAGGCGGGCAGTCGACATCAGGAGCCGAAAAGAAGCGGAGGTGAGGAGACGACAAGCAGCTCCAGAACCCCCCCTATATAGTTAAGTTTAAATTGTATGCCGAAGGCAAAAATTGAGGGGATAGAGCCCCTCGTTATTGTAATTTAACCTGTGAGGCCGTGAGCAGGGGTATTGTCCCTGTGAGCGACCAAATGTTGTTGTGCATTTTCTTAATAAATGATGTGACTAGGCGGAAGCAATGTCGAACGACAATCCCCGCCTAGTTACGGTTCCAAACTTGAAAAAAAAAAAGGTTAGGTTAGGTTAGGTTAGGTTAGGTTAGGTTAGGTTAGGTTAGTGCACTCAGCGGGTCCGTAGCTGCCCGCCCGACAAAAGCCGACGCCGATCCGCAAAAGTTGACGACCAAGTGCTACTGTGTTACGCAGGCGTCAAAAGTGCGCCGTTTCTGCCGCCCACGAACGCGACTGTAAAAAAACGCTCGCGCGTCTTGTGCCCAGCAACCAGACGGAGCTACCGAGTTCCCTCCCGACCGTTTTGGATCAGATCTCAGTGCGCTAGATCGATAACAGCGAACCCAAAAACCGTCCAACTGAAACCGACCTCCCGAGCAAACCAAACGACCCACGGCTAGGTGCATCACCTAGTTCGGTCAGCATCGTCGAGGCCGAATTTTCAAGACTACGAACGGGCAAATCGGATACATATTGCCCAGGTGAGTGCACTATTACATTTCCCCATAAGGTTAACACGGCCGCCCGTACTATCGCGCAGCCCATAAAGCCGTGATAACGGATTTTGCCACCCCTATCGGGTCGGTCGAATCTCGGATTTTGCCACCGCGATCGCGTCGGTTCCGCCGAATTTCTGAAATTTGAAAACGCCGGTGCGCGAGAACCAGCGCTCGGAGAGCGCTGCGGAAAACAGACGCAAGGTCGGGGCACCCGCCCCCACCCACACGCGAAAGTTTTCCCCTCACCCCGTTTTCAAAATCACCCGTAACTCCGGCCCCGAAGGTCCCACGACCCCGGGACTCGGGCACCAGCCCCCGAGGCACCTCCCGGACGAGGTCCCCCCTACGGAAAACTCAAAAATCCCCCCCCTCCCCCCCTCCCCTTCGCTACCCCGTTTTTTCAGACAACCAGCCATGCCGTCCTCCGTCCCAGACGACTGGGAAATGGACGCCTTCTCCGACCACGGCCCTCAGCGCAAGAGGAAGCAAGCCAGCTCCCCGGCCGCAGACACCCAGGTCAAGAAGACGAAGAATAAGACGCCCAACACCGCTACATCGACAACCAAAACACCGACCACCTCAGTCTCCGGCAGTGCGCTCATCACAGCCACCAGAGCCACGGAATACGCCTGCGAGCTCGTCCAGAGCCTCGCGGACGAATTCTACTCAGAGGATATCATCGGCCCCTGCCTGTCTAAAGTTGTCAGAGCACTTGAACAGGTGTGCAACGCTCTGAAACTGCTCGACAAGGACCAACGCCCGCCACCCGTCAAAAAGGACGCCTCCACCGCCACTGATCCCAACATCGACATTCCTGCCGCCAACGCATCGAAGCCCACGACTTCCTCCAAGCCCGCCGGAAAAACTGGCCAAACGGCCAACGGCAACGGTCGTCGAAGGAGGAACAAAAAATCCAAGCTGGACACAAGGACCCCCACGGCCAACCCCCCCGCGCAGGCCAAAACGACTCAGCCTTCCGAGGCAAACTCTCAACCGGAAAAAACACAACCCGAGCCCGAAGCGGCCTTCACGCTGGTGACGAACCCGAAGAAGAACACAAACGGATCCAGACCTCAGTCGACCAGGAAAACGACACAGAGACCCGCAGCCGTCCTGATCAAGGTCGGCGAAGGCCGGACCTACGCGGACACGCTGCGACAAGTCAGGGGCACACCGATAGACTTCGAAGGCCTCGGCACCCACGTCACCTCCATGTAGTAAACCGACGAGGTCGCTTTACTATATATATATATTATATAAGTATTCTAAGTTTGACAATAACAAAACTATAAATTAGAACTAGAATTAGGCATGTAGTAAACTGACGAGGTCGCTTTACTATATACATATGATATAAGTATTCTAAGTTTGACAATAACAAAACTATAAATTAGAAGTGTCATGTCTTGTTCTTAAGAATAACAAGACTATAAAGACTATAAACCAGGTAATTTCACTTGGGTAACAACGTCAAAACTCCGCTTCCTTTTTTCCAAGAATCCACCTCCTAGACCCTACCGTGTACACTCAGGACGTACCGAGAACCATATAAATACGGGTCTCTGTCCGTCTTAGAATTAGAATTAGTCTACCATCCCATACTTGTAAGACTTAGTTTGGTCGTTGAGCCTGGTCCTCAACATCGCCGCCACTCTAAGTCTATTCCCAGTAAATTTTATTTTTTAGTAACTAATTTCTCGGGCAGTCGCTTAGACGCTCTGTCCTCAAATTTATATAACTTTTCAAACATTATATTTAATAAACTTTAATAAACTTATTATAACTACTACGGCGTAACTTGTTACTCTGTCAAACCTTCTCCTATGCAACACATCAACGTCGTTGGATTCAAATATAAGCGTTAGTGAGGGATCACTACACGTTTTTTGGTGTCAGGTGTGGGGTCACCTGAAAGAAGAATTTTGGTATCCAACCCAAAATCGAGTACATCAGCGGACCTCGAGTTCAACCACGTTGCTGACATACCATACGGAAGAGGAAAAGCCGAGCCAAGCCGCCAACTTCACTCAACACAGCCAAGCGGAGCATCAAGACGAGCCAGCAGAGCCGTCAGCACGCATAATAGGATCAGACCAAGGACGCAATGCAGTTCAATTTGTAAGTTGTCATTTTTAGGCAATTATATAGTTTATGTCTGATAGTCCTAGTCAGTGTTGGGCAGTAGTTAATTATAACCCACAAACTTTACGAACAACCGTCATGAGTACTACATTAGGGATTGACACCGCCTTGCGCGGCATACCTAACTTTAACGGGGGTTCAGAGGCAGACTTGTCTTCATATATAACAGAATGTAATTATGTTATGGACAATATCCATGAGAATCTTAGGACGATAGTTTTTCAAAATATTCTATCCAAACTAAAGGGGGACGCATACCAGGCTGTGCGTTACCGAATCTTTAACAACTGGGCGGAACTTAAAAGCCACCTTCGTACCGTA
>JANEHU010000815.1:0-19798 GCA_027563435.1 Nasonovia ribisnigri
TACCAAAAACCAAAATCGATTTTGTCGAAAATTGGTTTTCCGTAAAAATTCCGTTTTTCCCATAATTTTTCATTTGTTTTTCCAGGCGCTCCTGAAAACTACTGGAAAATGTTTACTTTTGACCCCCCAAAGTACCAACTAGATTCACTTTCCTATCAGAAAAGGTACTATTGAAGAAAATCGAAGCATTTTTTCTGTCCTAAAACGTGATGACAGACACAAAAATAAAAAAATAAATAAAAAAAAAAAACACACATCGTTGTAAAACCAATACATTCATCGCTCCGCTCAGAATCTAAAATGTACATATCAGTAGGTTTAGATAGCTACCTATAGCTAGGAATGCCTTAATTAATAAAAAAAACAACTAATTTCAGTCTCACACATCTATCTCCAGAGTTAGGATTTGTCTTATTTTTCAGTGTATTTTTTAATTGTTACAATGAAAATAATCAATGCTAATAAAAATAATAATAAATTGTGTTTTGCGGGTTATAATCTAATATGTACGTTCTAAAACATACCTAAATGTTGTATTACGTGTGGTTCTAGTAAAGCAATCATACTCAATTGTCCAGGGACCATTTACACAAATATTGAAAAATCAAAAATACTTAATTGGAAAACCTCATATTCTATTCATTTATTTAATTTGTCTTATTGCGTGGATTTTTTTCTGATTACCCCCTCCCCCCAACCTAATCTAACCTAATCTACCTATATAACTGATGGGCGTCATACCTTGTATTTTGACGGACCAGAGGTGATATTAAGGCTTATAATAATATGCGAACAATATTCGTTTTTATGGTATTTCATCGCACTGCACACTGCATAGTACCTGCAACGTTATAGTAAATACGCACTTGCGAACGGCGACTAGAAAACGGTTTGATTGGGAATTGGAGAAACGGACGCTATGTATTAACAGCAACTAACAACGACTGTTTTAAACATTACAGACGAAAAATATAACAGTTACGAGTAAACTACTTGAAAATGTTGCCTATACCACGTATGTAGCAAACGCCGGAGGTTACAGCACGGTTATACAGTACCGTCGCATGCGTCAATACGGCAGACAATGTATTATAATATAGGTACAAGGTACCTGTCGGCGAAAAACTCAGCAGAGTTGGTTGAACGACAAATACGTTTACGGAAGGTGACGCAAAATCGATTGGTATGAGATCAAGGCCGGAATGTCGTCACATTCCATTGGTTATGAGTTATGACTACAGACTAAACCGTATGGCCGCATTGGCATATTCCGCATAATTCCATACTATCGTTGAACGCATCGCCGACGTCGGAACTAGGTAAATTGGGGCCTCGGTGTCCTCCCTAATGGTTATATAGAAAAGTTTGATTATTTATACGGTTCCATGGACTACAATTGTTGTATAGGATTTATTGTAGGTACTTATAAATAAATATAAATAACATGCAAAGTACTTAATATTTAACAGGCAGCCCCCGGCAGGTACACACGCAATAAATTACGTACAGAACATTAAGATAATATAAGTTTTTAGGTAACATTATTAATATTCAATAACAAATTTTGGATCAAATTCCCTTTAACGGGCACCCTGTTTTTGAAAATTGATGACAGACGGCTCCGGTCACAAATCTTCGTTGTTGAGGATCAAGGTTGAGTGGAGTGTATCGGGCTTCGAGTTTAGACGGGTAACGTAACGGGTGTAACTTTGTCAGTTAAAAGTATTATAAGTAGTCGCTCTCTACGCCTGTCGAAGTCGCACACAAAATTTGTTCTCATCACATACATATTTTATTATTTATAAGTGTATATTTTAAATGTTATAGCCACCCCATAGATACCATTAGATTGTTCAGATTTCCGTCTATGGTGAAGTATCATTAGTCATTACAATTGATTACATCTGTTTCTTCGTAGTTCTTATTACTTATCTATTTATTATTCATAAAATAAATATATACTTGCCTTTAACACAAATACATGTTAGTAAAACTACCTACACGACAAACAATTAAGCAAACCATAAAAATTCTAAAATATTTAACTAAATTGCTTAATTATTGTTACTTGAATGCCTTTCTTTCAAAGGGATGATGCTGGTTTACTTATATTACCTTCGGTACTTCTTTCGTTTTGTATAATAGCCGAACGTTACTTATTAATATTTATTGTTATCGATAAGACGGCACGCCGGCCGCCGACAAAATGTGTTTGATCGTTGGTACCTAACCGCTAACCAGCAGTCGGTAATAAGTAATAACCAATAAAAGTCCATAGGTCATAGGATACGGCATGTACATAAATAGTGTACCTACGACCCAATGTACGGTGTAAACGATAAAGAGGTAATACCTCGAACTTATATTCGAGGTCATTGCCCATTGGACCTCTCTTACAATGATCGTATAGGTATTTATTAGTTTACTACCAAGCCAAGCTGTGCGGAGATCAGACTTGTTGGCTTTTCACAGAATCCCGGATGAAGTCCAAAAACCCACGACCTAATAAATAAATCACTATGATCGGATCGTGGGCCACGGCATTTATAATATTTATACCATCATTTATCAGCTAATATTCCCAAGGTCGTTCGACTGTTGTAGTTATAGTCGGCCGCGCGCGCTTTTCAGTATCACTGTTCCCTCCCACTCTCGGCGTCTACGGTCACGTCATCGTCCTTAATGATTATCATTATTATTGCCAGTCGGCAGTCACAACTCAGTACTCACCAAGTCTCAATCACAAATATCATCGTCACCGTCCCGAGTGCTCGTTCACAATTAACACGTGCGTGCCGTCGTATTTTCTCTCGTATTTCGGATTTTCGTTTTCCGCGCGGTGCAAACGCGACACCTTTCGCCGTGATCCTATCCAAATACCTACCTAAAACGTTTTCTTCGCACATATACCGTCTCGTCAGAGCCTCGACGATTAATCCTTTTCACGTATCGAGTGACTGCAAAAAAACTATTAATGTCTTAGAGGAAACCCGTAGGTATTCCCCGAGCATCCGGTTCATCGTTTTCTTTTTCGCCGAGTTTCCGCCGTTCCCGCACAGTTGGACTTCGCAGGTGACATTATCGGTTGTGCGGAAATATCGTATGCCGAACCGCATTCGTTCGTTTGGCTTTGCGTTTCCGTCCGGTAATCGGTGA
The DNA here is from genome assembly GCA_027563435.1 of Nasonovia ribisnigri. Taxonomy (NCBI): domain Eukaryota; kingdom Metazoa; phylum Arthropoda; class Insecta; order Hemiptera; family Aphididae; genus Nasonovia; species Nasonovia ribisnigri. The sequence continues at coordinate 3,157 of JANEHU010000815.1, forward strand.
TCACACCGACGTGAAAAGATTCGACACGCGCGTCGACCAGAACCGACGATGAAGTACTGTTTGAGCGACATGTTCGTCAAGACCATGCCGAGTTTGAAACTCAGCGATAAAAAGTGAGTAGCCACTGGTTCCGGGAATTCATAGGTACAACCTGTTGTCAGTAAAAGTTGTAATCAAGATTAGTTGCGATCGTAGCTACTTATTGCATGTAACCTATAGCCGAGGCTCGTGGACCACTGTTGCGACAGAGTGACAGACGATAAAAAACGTATAGTTATTACGTCAATCGACACGAATGTCGAAAAGTTATCACTCGTGATTTGCATATTGTAAAAGCCTTTTTAAAGGGCGGGATGATTATTTTAAAATTTGTATTATTTACGGCTAAATTTAGACTGCCTTTTTATCGACTATCGAGGCCGCATAGTGCATAGGTACCCTACTCTTATTTGCAATTGTGTGTGTGTCTGTGTGTTTTGCCTACAGTTTATGACAAAAAAATAATTATTTATTCCTACTTTTAAGGTACGGTCGTACGGATGATAATTTCTCGTACATGAATAATGTGACGTAACGATTTCTAATTATAATTGCCAGTGATCATAAGTCATAACGGAGGATAATAGATTTAATTAGTTTAATTTGACAGTCAAATCATTTGTAATAATAATAATATTATACTCATATCATCGGACATTTATTTAAATCATATTATTATTAAACTATTTTTATTTTTATGGCCCTACTATGATAATATATTGAAACATCTTGTCTCTTCTTTATTGTCAAGTACCGATTTTTAGTGTTTTCATTGATTTTAACAACTCATTATTTTGTTAGCCTGAATTAATATCTCATTTAAAAATTAAAAATCACGAAATAGATGCTATACTATTTATCAGTGGTTTGTATCATAAAAAAAATTGGTGCTGCTCAATTAATTTTAGGTGACCTAGGTACCCCTTCATAATACTATGATAACGACCTATAAAATGTCCTATTTTTCATCTATCAATACCCAACCACCCATATTTAAGGTGTTGACCGAGAAACACTTGGACCCTATGTCACACACCACTGCTATATATGTATATTTTTTGATTAATGTTATGGAATATGAAATATAATTTATATTATCTATATAGACTACAGTGTAGTTACCATATTATTATTATTGTTCATTGAGTAATACTCTACTGATATTATTAATATTTATAGCCATGATGGCCCATGATATCTACATAATGACGATGGTGATTATGATGTTGATGATAATAATAGTAATAATAACAAATATAACAGTTGATTGATAAATAACAATGTTTATTGCTTTAACTAATGTCCTAATTATTATTTACATTCAAAATAATAATTTTATGAACAATTATTATAATAGAAATTGATGGTCCTTAAATGATGAAAAAAAAGGTTCAACAATTTAGTTTACATTGACAAAATAGAAAATAATTGATATTGATGTATAGAATTATTATACTGATAGTAAGATACCTTAGACATTCTACATTGTTAATTAGTTATATGATTAAGATATATTATTTTTATTTTTTACTGCATAATTTTTATAATAATAGAATTATATATTTTTTTTATAGTATGTTGTGCATTCAAGAAGAACTCGGAAACCTTAAAGACAAGGAACCAGTCAAAGATAATGCTGTTGGGATCAATAAATTGGAATCTGATGTCTTAAAACCCTGTGGCTGGTTTGATGGATTGTTAGGATGCTTAAAACCAATGTTGGGAATCATGGGGAAAGGAAACAGCCATGATCTTAAATCTTATCAAGGTAATTACAAAATTATTTTAGTCATCAAAATTAAATGGCTTGGTTAGAGTATACGGCTTGAGCATTTTAATATTTACAAACAATTTATAATTTTAAAATGCTTATAACTTGCTTCAAAATTAAAATACCAAAAAGAAGCCTCTGATTTTCTTAGCTACATTAAATATTTTGATAGTAAATTTATTCACTTTATTATTAAAAATAACGGGGTGATATTAGTATAAAATGTGCTGTTGCACCAGTACTTTTGTAAGACGAAAACAATATATTACAGGGTTGACGTACTCTTAAGTGCATAACTCTAAAAATTGTATTATTTTGTTATATTATATTCAATTGCATTTAAAAAAAGCTGAAATAGTCTATTGTTTCACTCAATAACATACTATTATTTGGTAGAAAAATGTATGATATTCATATTTTTTTTATAATATTCTTAAAATTATAGAGAAATAAAAAAATTTAATCCTGATGGTGTTTTGTAGATAACTGGGATATACCATTTGAATCGATTAGTGATTTGCAATGGTTAGGTTCAGGAGCCCAAGGAGCTGTATTCAGTGGAAAATTAAAAAATGAAATTGTAGCAGTAAAAAAGGTGCGCGAACAAAAAGAAACTGACATCAGACATTTAAGAAAACTGAATCATCCCAACATAGTACAATTCAGGTAAGTACACTAATAATAAATTATACAATTTAATTTGTGTCAGATAATTATTAATAAGTTTGTTACTATTTTAGAGGTGTATGCACTCAAGCTCCTTGTTACTGCATAGTGATGGAATATTGTCCATATGGACCACTTTATAATTTACTTAGAGATGGTGAAGAAATACCACCCATACGATTAGTATCCTGGGCCAAACAAATTGCATCTGGCATGCATTATCTACATGTGAACAAAATAATTCATAGAGATCTTAAAAGTCCCAAGTATGTAGATTGTAGAAACTGTTTTTTAATTTGCTTAAAATTATATTTTACAACTTGTTTGTTGTTTCAAAAGTGTCTTGATTGGTCGTCAAGAAATGGTGAAAATCAGTGATTTTGGAACAAGCCGAGAGTGGAATGAGATAAGCACTAAAATGAGTTTTGCTGGAACTGTAGCCTGGATGGCTCCTGAAATCATTAGAAATGAACCTTGTTCAGAAAAAGTGGATATTTGGTAAATAATTTTAAAATGCTGTTTGATGATTATTGTTTGATAAATCATTCGAGTTTTGATACATGTATTATATTTTAGGTCATTTGGTGTGGTTTTATGGGAACTTATGACCTGTGAAACACCATATAAAGATGTAGACTCATCAGCCATTATATGGGGCGTAGGGAGTAATTCTTTACATTTACCAATACCTTCATCATGTCCAGATGGTTTTAGATTGTTAATTAAACAATGTTGGGCAGCTAAACCACGCAATAGACCATCTTTTAAACACATAATGATGCATCTAGACATTGCCAGTTCTCAAGTGCTAGCGAGTACACCAGATGAATATTTTCAAACACAGGTATAAACATAAATTAATAATGTTTAAATAATTAACCATGTGCCAATAACAAATTATAAATAATAAAAAATAAAATATTGTTTTTTAGGCACAATGGAAGAAAGAAATACAAATACATATGTTACAAATGCAGACTAATGGAAGTCATATCCCCAAATTTGAAGAAGATCTTATTAAAAAAAGAAAAAATGAGTTAAAACACGCACAAGACATAAGGGAGCATTATGAGAGAAAATTGGAACGTGCCAATAATCTTTACATGGAACTAAGTGCTGTGTTATTACAATTAGAACAACGAGAGAACGATTTAATTAGGTTAGTAAATTAAATGTTTAAATAATAATTTCCTAATAGGTACCTAGTACCTACTGTAACTAATATATATAACTATCATGTTAGAAGAGAAAAACAAATGTCTAAAGTGTACAAAAAACGACTTATAAGACCTTTATTAAAAGCTCAAGATAAATTGAACAAACAGAATAAATCTGATTCAACTACCACATCACCATCATCACCAGAAAGACTTTGTCAAAAATTTGACTCTGTATGTATTTATTGTTAATTTACAATATTTCAATGTTATCTGAATTATAAGAAGATTTATTTTATTTTATATATTTTTAATAGCATTTAACCAAAGCTACTCTTTATGCTCAAGTCAGTAGCAATTCAAATAAACCAGAATCAGTCGCTGTTACACCAAAACAAAATCTACGAAAAACAAGACCTAGGAAAGCTCAAATCATATGCTCAATTGTAAAAAATAAAAAGGTTCAATCATCAAGTAAATAAAACGTACTATATGCTTAAATAAATATTTTATTATAGTATGATACATCAAAAGAAACTAACTGGAAGAACTGTCACCAAATAAATAGCAATAAAGTCAACAGTGAAACACAGACTGAAACTATTGATTCAGGACTTCAACAAGACATGCTCAATGGTAACATGTCTGATTCTGCTCATTCACAAGTAAATATTAAAATATTAAAATATATTTTATACAATTTTACTAATTATATATTTTATTAAATGTTTAAAGGGTGAAGATAGTTCTTGTAGCAGTGGTGTGAGACTGAGTGACGATGAACATTTAGATAGACTGGGCAGACAAGTAAATGAAATACTTAACAATAACAGACCTTCCAACATGACCGATTTATCAGATTATTATCAGGATACTGAACCTATTTCTAGTAACTTCAATCTTAGGAGAAAAAGGTGAAATACTCTTTGTAATTACTAATTATACTTATGTAAATTTATTAATTAATGTATTTTCAGTGCTGGTCGGCGTCCAATTGGACCTGGTTTACGAGTACGTCGATATAGGATGACACAATATTGTCAAGAACCAAATGGAAATTCTTTTTCATTAAGTTCTTCAGCAGAAGTAAGAGATTATTATATACTTTCATCGCTTAACTAACTATAGTATTGTGTTTTTTATTCTTTACAGAAACATGATTTCTTAGAGGCAGAAAGTTCAACATCAGACTCTGACATGAAAGACATTGATTTAGATTCGAGTTTTTATAAAGTATCTAATCAGTTTCCAGTTTAATACTGTGTATAAAACCATGAAATTGTGCTACGTCTACAATTTTTGATTTAATTATTTCATTATCATTTAATAATACCAGTCCAAACATTATATTTTTCTCATAAAAATGTCAAATTTAATTTCAATGCTATCACATCCAATACTTCACAATTTTTTATTTAAATTTTTTTTTAAACTTACTTGCGTACCTTAATCTAATATTTTTGTTTTGTCATACAACTGTTTTATAATAACCATTATTAATTATTATTTTTGTTACTTTTTTTTTTTTTAAAAAAATGTGATGTATTTCTAATGAAATATTCAAATATTGATTTCTCTTAATTATGTTAACAATATTTTGGATATTCTTAAACAAAAAATATCTGTGATTATATAAAAACAACAAGAAAAAACACTTATATAACAGCTTGTGATATTAATTTAGTGTGTCTAAATTAACTAACTAATTCATAATTGTGACATATTTGTTAGACCAAAAAAGGATGGAAAAACTATAATATTGCATAGCTTGTTATATAAGCAATCAATTAAATTGACGTACTCTTGTTAATATTTGTACTGATTATAGGTAGTTGCTTAACAATTTTATGAGCAATAATTATTGATCTCTTTTGCCATTTATAATATTGTGATGTAATTTAATTTAATTTGTAAACATACATGTTGTGTACTGTAGACTGGCCTTATATTAAGGCAAATTATTGTTTAGGATATTATTATATAATTTATATTTTTAGGCTTTGTCTCTTTATTTTGTATGCTGTATAGAAAAGAGATATAGTTTATAAAAATACAAAATTTGTTTAAATAGAAGAAGTATTTGTTTTGTTTTATATTACTGTCTATATCTGAAAAGTACACTTATTAATAGTTATTATTGAATCCTGATTCCTGAATAATAGAAAATAAACTTTAATTTGAAACTACTATTTGTAGTATGAATGTAATATCTAAGCAGAATTAAATAATATTTATACTAGCTATTTTAAATATAACTTTCTAAGTATATGTAACAAAACACAATTTCTTATGAAACTTTAATAATTTAAAACACTTCTCGGAAAGGTAAGTAACTGGCGGTAATTGAAAAAAATTTACCATTGTACATGTCCTTTGAATGATCTTCGGATTTATTGTTATTTGTTTTCTAAATACTCTAATATTTGAATATCTTTATGTTTATGTTTAGTCGCTTTTTTTGAGGCAAATAGTTTCTGGCCGGCATGCCTCCGGCTGTCCTCCTAGATAGGCTAAGGGTTCGGTCACGCGCTGAAGTGCTTTCTGGCTTCTGGAGACCCACCCCCTTTTGAAGGACGCCATAAAGAGTGAAGAGAGGAGGACAACAGTCGCTCAGTGGCAAACGAGATGATCTTTCTCGACTAAGGTGTCGTGGACACGGTAAACGATTCCGTAGGTACATATTATAGTAGGTGACCTAGAAGAACGATCGAGAAACCTCGAAGGCGCATAATTATCTTAGGCATATATAATCATATAATCGTATGACTGAACGAGAGCGGCGGGCAGAGGCCGGCTTGCAAAATGGCAACTCAGATACGTGAGGTTATTAGGGCGGCAGACTCGTGAAGTCGTCATCATCAGCGATCTAAGTATCTTACTCAAAAGGCCAGAAGTACTCAAACTGTAGTGCGTCGCGGCTTTAGTGGTCAGGGGTGAATTATTGAACCATCTGCAGTTGATCCATGTATAGATTTTAACCATAACCCTGAAAATTACACAAGTTGAGGTCTTTCTACTGTAATGCAAGTGTAGCCTTCTGTCTAGGCAAGATTAAGAGCATTAACCTACATTTAGAATGATACGAAATTGAAGTATAACTCACCAGTATAACTTATAACATTTTAAATTCTAAGTCTTGGTATATTTTCTAAAAATTAACTATTAAGAAAATTTTATTTTAAAATTACCTTTCTAGCTTTAGTTACACAACTGGCTATGGGTGCATTTTTAAACTACTCAGAACACATAATTGTAAGGAATGCACAAAACATATTATATATATTATGATTAATATTCTATAGCATAATTGCCATAATTCATAAAAAGTTTTTAAAAATCTTCCACTTCCTTGTCTGTATGTGTATCCATAACAAAAATATGTAAAGTTAAATTTAAATAATTATAATACAATTTGGTTCTACTAATTATTTTGATATAGTCATATCAATATATCATATAAACTTATCTTAGTTAAATTACTTGGTAATAAGTAATTAAGAGGCTAATAATTAGTAAAATAGTTATTAGGTATTCATAATATATTAAGGATTTCAGCTTACACATAGGAGGTACACACAATCATTTTTATATTATTTAAAGCTATATTGTTTACTTATTGCAATAACCTACCTAAGTACCTATATATTATTAGTTATTACTATTTTTTATATTGTTTAATAAAACAAAAGATTTTTACTCTTAAACTTATTATATACAGTGTGTAAACGGTAATCGAGAACACTCAATATGACAATATCTTTGCGTAGAGACCTGCTATTTGAATTCCGTTTTTTTGGCAGTTGTTATGACATAACCTAACCTTGATTGGCTGTAACTTGGTCAATTTTGGACTTAGAAAGTTGATTCAACTACCAAAATTCATTAAAAAAATAGGCAAAAAATAATTATTGGTTAAAGCAGGGGGTTACCATTTAAAAAAAAAAGTTGACATGCGCATGCGCGTGACTAATTAAGTAAAAAATATTCAAAGACCATAAAAATGTGTATTTTTATGTCATAACAACTGCCAAGAAAACGGAATTCAAATAGCAGGTCTCTATGCAAAGATATTGAGTGTTCTCGATTACCGTTTACACACTGTATTACTAGATCCACTTTATTCAAAATAATTAATGCAACTTTTACACTAGCTTAATAATTTGTCCATGCATATTATTAACTAAGTATGTTTTTAGAAATAATATTACTCTACCATTAAAATAATAACCAGGAAATATAAATAATTACAAATGTGGGTTAAAAATATTTACATACATAATATAAATGGCAGGATTTTAGATAATAATGAAATAAACACAACAAATATTGTTTCAGTTTAATAAATGATAATATTCTATGTATAAGCATTTTTAAAATTAAATCACCCAGTAATTTGTTCGAGACAAGAGAAAAACACTATGGTTAAGCACTATAAAAGTGGTGTTACATGATTGGAAGCAACTATTTGTAGTATTAGGTACACTAATCCAAATCATTAATATTGGTGAGAAGTACTATCAGGGGAGGCGATAAACTTTCTCATGAAACAAGTCTCTTTTAAATCATTAAAATTTTTGTCAACCTATACTATTTTTAGTCCGATGGGTAAGGATTATTATTATTATTGACTTAGGTAATTGACTTATTAAAGTTGATGAACAATATTAATAATGACAATATTTTGTTTCTGCAGAGTTCACACAGACTCTCTTTCAAATTATGTTGTCTGCAAAATTTTAATCTTTAGTTCCTAAATCAGAAGACTTGAATCAGTATCTAACATCTATTGAAAAAAGTCTATAAAAAAAATATAGTGGTGCGGGGCCGCTCGAAACTAGGAAACCATCTGAGTGTACGTATCGCCTTACTAGGTCAACACGTCGAGGGACTGTCGTCTATAAAAAAAAATATTAGTGGTGCGGGGCCACGCTTGAAACGAGAACACGCTCTGAGTATACGTATCGGCCGGTATGGCCAGTTTCCGGATGGGTGACCACCCGGGAATTTTAGCAACAAATCCTTGCCAAGCATACACACACGTGTTAAAATCTATAATACCTCAGGCTAATGACCTCAGTTGCTGAAACCTTACCTCTAGTAAAAACAAAAATTATTTATAAAAATATATTATATGGATATGATTGTATTAGTTATAAACTCTTGAGCTTAAAGTTAAATGATTTCCTATAGGTTAGGTTAGGTTAGATTTAAATCAGAAATATTATTACAAACGAGAGTCTGTTGTGGACACTGCAGACGACCAAAATGACTACCTTACAAATCCTCCTCCAAGAAGTCCGAAATAAAATTATTATATGAATAATAATAATAATATATAAGTCAAATAATACAATTAATTTATACTTTTCAAAAATCACAAAATTGTCATAATTTTGTCAGTTGAATCTTGATGATTTTGACTTAATATGCACTTACTTTAAATGCTTAATGTATCAACCTTAGATCATATACTATGAATGGACCCATATCACAATAATTTTAAGACACGTCGCTTATGTATGTGCTTAAAATTATTTTTAAGTTTGAGTTGGGCAAGTCTTCATATATATGATCTAAGTATTAAGATGTCAGCAACCAACGGCTCAACTTGATAAAAAAAACACTTATGTTCAGCAACCAACTCAGGATCTTTTTATTCAAAGTGTCCTAATAAGTCATAAAGAGGTTAGTTACGTAAACCTATGCGGTTAGTCAAGGCTATGGTGATGATAGACGACTATTATCATTGGTCGTGAGCTTTGCAATGATCTTTTCCTACTAACTATCAAGGTATTCAATATTGTAAATATAACAATGAAAGATAATATTTAAATATTATTCGTTAGGCTGCGTTAGGTTAAGCAAGGGTATAGGGTAAAATATTAGAACCTAATACTAATTATCATAATTTTTAACCACGGTGTTAAAGGCGACCGGCTAGTGTTGTACCAGTAAAATTAAAAACTTTAAATACCGCCAATCCTAATTCATTATTTCTTTAATAAAAAATATAATAAAAATTAATTTTAATATAATATTATAACAAAATATACCTAAGAATAAAAAATAATTAGGATCGACGGTATTTGGGATTTTTTTGCCATATTAATTTTTTTCTTAATTTTTTTTTCTCACTCCTTAAAAAGTATTTGCCTGCGGGCCCTAACGTTCCCCTTCAAAAATTTTTTTTCAATTTAAATATTAATAATTTTCTTATATAGATTGTTAAAAATTAACAACCTTATATCTACATTTTTTTCGTAAATTTTTTTTCTCACTTCTTAAAAAGTATTTGCCTGCGGGCTCCAACGTTCTCCTTCAAAATTTTTTTTTAATTTTAATATTAATGATTTTCTTATATAGATTGTTACAAAATTAAATGCCTTATATCTACATATTTTTCTTAATTTTTTTTCTTACTTCTTAAAAACTATTCGCCTGCGGGCTCCAACGTTCTCCTTCAAAAATTTTTTTTCAATTTCAATTTTAATGATTTTCTTATTTGATGTGTTAAACATTAACAACCATCTGGTGCCATATTAATTTTTTTTCAAATTTCATTATTTTACTCCTTAAAAAGTATTTACCTGTGGGTTCCAACGTTCCACTTCAAAATTTTTTTTTATCAATTTACATAGTATTGATTTTCTTACATAGATTTGTTAAACATAAACAACCAGGTGCCTTTATAGTTTTTTTCTCGCTCCTTAAATAGATATTGATGTCTCTACCTAGAAGATATTACCTACCTATAGGTACCTATAACATCATTGAGTTTAAATTTAACACTATATATTACACTATTACAGTCACAGTGTCCCCCTTGTAACCTTCTGTACAGCAGAGCGTCACCCACTTAACCGCTTATTTTGATTTTAAGCTATTCAAGAATATTTTAAATTTCATCAAATTATTTCGATAGATATTAATAAAAATATGTTTTCTTCAAAAACATTGTAAATGTATTTCAAAATTCATCTATTTGTTCATTATTTTTTTCTATACATATCTACACAATGCAATTTTCAAAATCAACTAATTTTCAGCTTTTATTTTGCGAGACATAAGAATGCCTGTGTGTGGTGTGTTCAACAAAATTTATAATTGTATAAATATATTATTATTATATTAGGGCCCGGATTTTTATGCAAATGCATATTCTTCTACATTTGACTTATAGAAATTCTGATTAAATATATTGACGTTTCGTAATACGTAGATTCTGCTATCAATATTTATTTTTGCATATTTTTGCATATTTGAATGAAAATGCATATTAATAATTGCATATTTCTATATAATTGCATAAAAGTTGCATTTTTTATTAATAGTTGATGATTTTTTTGATTTTTTATTTCAAGACGAGTTTGATGTCGACATAAAAGTTATTTTAAGTAATTGGGAAATTGCCGTCTCTGATTTTTATCAACAGTCCGCGTGTTCATGTATTTATCTCAGATAACTTATCTGCACCTATTAGGTATACGCACACGCAATATGCACGACTTGTGTACTTCAATTAGTTAGTGACGGTAATTTGTTGGTGAACTACACAGTTTTTGTGTTCGTATAAAATAATATTTTTATTTTTCTGTAAAATGCCAAAAGTAAAGAAAGTTCATTGTTACGTGAGAGATTACCCAGGTGTCTTTCGTACAGATGGAGCAATATTATTTTGTACTTTTTGTGAAACCAACGTATCGTGTGATAGAAAATCACAGATTACTCAACATTTAGGAACATCAAAACGCATTGAAAACATTAAGTAGAAAGGAATAGGCATAGAATTTGCTAAACTTAAACTAATGCAAGTATTATCGATGAATCCAGGGTATTCCCAAATTATAAAAATTTGTAGAATATTAAGCGGAGAAATAAGCAATGAAAATGAAGGCATTGAAGAGTTGACACCTGAAGACATTTCTTGTTTTAAGTATGCACCTATCGTGTCTTATGACATAAAAAGAAGTTTTTAAAATACAAATCTATGTTACGTGACAACCGTAGAAATTTCGAATTTGAAAATATAAAAAGACATTTCGTAACCTCCTGTTGGTACTCGTTCCAAAATTAATATTACATTTTTTGTTATTATTTTATTAATTTTGCATTTATTTAATTCATTTAATCTATTTTTTTCACATAATATATTTTTTAATTGTTTGAAGATGTTCATTTTTTTTACGCACAATAAAGAATTTTTTTGCATATTTTTTGCATATTTTTGAATTTTTGAGTGCATAAATATGTGCATATTTAACAATAATTTTTGCATAAAAATCCGGGCCCTAATTATTATATTCTACGACCTGCGTGTGCCGTCGTCACCTGTGCTTCCGTATTTTATAAATTGCACCCTCTGCACGTAAAATATGCATCTACGTCACCAAAGTAGCAGATTGTCCGCGCGTAGCAATAAATATTAATTTTAAAACTAAAAAGTAAATGTAAGCCCCTAAAGAATAGGTAGTCAAACTTACGTATATGTCGACTCTTCGGGTTGAATATATAGGTGTGCCATATCTAGAGTACAGATTCCATATCAGGGAACTGATATTTCTTCATCCGTCTTCATCTCGCACTGAACTGATAGTATCGATATATTTTATGAAATTAACTTGAGCAGAATGAAATATATGAATACATTTTATATAGGTACAAAATTATTGTTTAACGACTTGTCTGTTCATTGTTGGCCTATTAATTTTTTTTTGATCATTGAAATTATTAGAAATGCGAATCGTCTCCGACGAATGACCTGGATTGGTGTCTGCCATAGATGATATAGATATTATAATATGACATCGTGATCAGTTTTCAATTTTCTTACTTCTTTGGATGAGACTAGTCTATTTATTTTTATTTCATATTTCAAAATAGAATATTATTCGGAGTATTTAAATCCATAAAACTAATAACAAGGAACTCTATAGGAATAATATGTTATTTAGCTACATTTTTGTCAAGGGTCCATTTTTTTTGACATTTCGCAACATTGACAATAATATTGTTTTTAATTTTAATGGCAAAACTATAACTTAATATAAAACTACTCTAGTGCCGGGTTGCATTAATAGCGTACTAGATACTGATTTAATTATGGTCCCTTATACAAGGTTTAGTGGCCCACGATCGGTCCATTAAATTTAATAAGTTGTTTATGCAACACGCGTTGAGAGCGTTGAGACTCAAGAGAAATTCAAAAGTATGCTTTGAAATCAAAATAATTAGTAGAACCAAATTGTATTATAACTATTTATATTTAACTTAACATATTTTTGTTATAGATAGGTATATACAAACAAGGAAGTAGAAGATTTTTAAAAACTTTTTATGAATTAAGACAATTATTTTATTTATTTATTTTATTTAATTTCATATATACATATATTATATACCAGGAGTTCAAATTGAAATAAAATAAAAATATAATTACATATAAATTACAAATATATAGTTAACAATAAAATTACAAAAAGAAATAAGCGTATGCGTATGAAGATTTAAGGTTTATACAATTTGAGTTAGGTAGCTTATGATAGATAAACAATTGAAAAGTAAGTACAGAATTATAGTATTATAAATTCTATTATAAGGGAGAATCCAGTAGCCACTGCAGAATACTTCTTTTATATAAATTTATAGGGAGGTTTGTTATAAAAATGGATATCATTTTTATATAAATTATGCTATAGAATATTAATCATTAATATTATACATAATATGTTTTGTGAATTCCTTACAATTATGTGTTCTGAGTAGTTTAAAAATGCACCCATAGCCAGTTGTGTAACTAAAGCTAGAAAGGTAATTTTTAAATAAAATATTCTTAATAGTTAATTTTTAGAAAATATACCAAGACTTAGAATTTAAAATGTTATACGTTATACTGGTGAGTTATACTTCAATTTTGTATCATTCTAAATGTAGGTTAATGCTCTTAATCTTGCCTAGACAGAAGGCTACACTTGCATTACAGTAGAAAGACCTCAACTTGTGTAATTTTCAGGGTTATGGTTAAAATCTATACATGGATCAACTGCAGATGGTTCAATAATTCACCCCTGACCACTGGAGCCGCGACGCACTACAGTTTGAGTTCTTCTGGCCTTTTGAGTAAGATACTTAGATCGCTGATGATGACGACTTCACGAGTCTGCCGTCCTAATAACCTCACGTATCTGAGTTGCCATTTCGCAAGCCGGCCTCTGCCCGCCGCTCTCGTTCAGTCATACGATTATATGATAATATTATATGCCTATGATAATTATGGGCCTTCTAGGTTCCTCGATCGTTCTTCTAGGTCACCTACTATAATATGTACCTACGGAATTGTTTACCGTGTCCACGACACCTTAGTCGAGAAAGATCATCTCGTTTGCCACTGAGCGACTGTCGTCCTCCTCTCATCACTCTTTATGGCGTCCTTCGAAAGGGGGTGGGTCTTTAGAAGCCAGAAAGCACTTCAGCGCGCGACCGAACCCTTAGCCTATCTAGGAGGACAGCCGGAAGCATGCCGGCCAGATACTATTTGCATTTTTAACTGCCAGCTTTTATTTTATTCAGCACCACTGAATATATTACTATATAATTATATAATTTATATTCAATTGATTTAGGTACGCTCTTTCTCAATTTATTCAATTGAAAAAAAATAATTTTAAATAATTTTAAAATTTTAAAACGTCCCAGCGCATAGTCTAGAAATATTGCATTTAAGGCGATTGGAAGCAGCGTATTTATTTCACGTTTTAGACCTAAAAGCCTGAAAAGATTACGCATACTTAAAATGATCATATTTTAATTATGTAAAAAGATTTGAGTTGATCGACCTTTTTTCTGGGTTATTGTGGAAATCGATTTTTGATATTTTTTTAAATCTTATTTGAGTTTCTACATTTTTTTTAATTTTTAGATTTACTTAAGTGTCTTTTTTAAGAATGTTAAACAGTTATTCTAAAATTGACTTCCACAATAACCTAAAAAACACAACAACAAGTACAAATATTTTTACAGAATTAAAATACGATCATTTTGAGTTGACGTATTTTTGTCAGGCTTATATAGGTCAACATTGATTGAAATTAGTTTCCTCGTCGGAACAAAATATTTTATTTCATCAAATGTAAAGACTTGTGCATGCGTGTGCGGGCCATAAATTGTTAGATATAAACCATAAACGTTTGATACCGGCGCGCAACGCGAGCTGCCAGCACCTATATAATATATATAATTCCTAAATAGACTTATAATGAATTCAAATGAATTGCAATATATTTATAATTTGGTATGTTTACTGTAATGAGTTTACACAATATACCTATACTGTACGATTATGCCCGAAGTTATCTATGGATTTAGTCGACACTTAGTAGTTAGTACTTAACGGCGCTACATCTAAAGTTTAGTTTCAGTGCAGTATTAGTGTATTTGTATCAGTGCTTTAGATATTGGTTATATTTTTATTATTCCAAGTTCTCATAAAAAAATGAATAACAAAGATTATAGATACAGGACGAAAAAACGTCGGTATTTAAGTAAAACAATTAAATCTAAAAAGCAAAAATTAAAAAATTTTATTAAAACAAAAGAAAACCCAATAAGTGATCACCAGGTAACTAAAATCTAAATGCCTATCGTTTACTCGGTTACTCTTAGAAACGGAGCACTTCCAATCCCCTTAATGATAAAATGTCTCGGCACATGCGCAGTATAAAATATAATTGTGGGGTCTCTTATCAACACTCAGATGGTCGGCTCTCTTTACAGCGTTATTCAATTATCGAATGTAGACGTTCGGTGGGGTGGTGGGTGTAGAGCACGGCTGTAGTTTAGCGATAACAGCCGTTCAATATCAAACCTAACCTCAAACTTTAAAGCGGCATTGAAATCCTCAATTTCGTTTTCCGTCAAATATCAAATGATTTTAATAATTATTAATTATAATTTATAATAATTTAACAAGTATTACTATATTATTAGTATTAAACTTGATAGTTAATGCTTCTATTTGTATTTCCTAATTTCTAATTTCTATTCGAATGAAGTAAATAGGTTATTTATCATTAAAATTGATTAATTTGTTTGACGAATTGAATTATTTTTTCGTCTTATAAGACTTAATTAAAAACCAATAATGTTTTCGAAGTCATTGATCAATTTGTGCAGACAAGGATTAGGTTCTACAAAAATTGTGCAAAACGTTTTGTGTAAGTTATTGGTGATTCTACAGAGAAAATATCCGTGTTTGTTTTGTATCATGCTCTCTGCTTAATTCATATTATGTAGTAAATAATTTGTCAAATTCTCAGATAATCTCGACACTTTTTCTAAATTATAAAATACAATATATACCAACAGACCATATTTAATAATTAAAGTACTTAAGTATGTTATTTAATAATTAGTAATTCTCTAACATATAATTGTACCTACTAAATAGTAATCAGATTTTACTAAATTTCACCAATTTTCATTTTTAGGTTTTAGGATTTGTGTTTATAAAAATATTTGTTTAAATTATCGATTACATGATATATCATAATTTCAATTGCTTAAAGTGCTGAAAGTACGCCCTGTTTTCCTTATGTTTATTTCTTCTGTTTTATACTGATTTTCTAAGTTCATAACAATATAGTAACACATAGTAGAGATATGTACATTTAATTAAACTAAATTATAACAAATTATAAATTATTAAACACTTGATTAACATACTTGTAGACAACTAAACTATAAATACTTTTTTATTTATGTTTTTATTAGGGTCCACCTGACTTTGATTCTAATAATATTGATAGCACATGATTAGTTAGTAATCTAAATTTAATTATTAACTACAATTTTATTATATTAATATTTTGAAAATTTCAATACTTATTAGCTTCATAAAGTTAATACATTTTTAACTTAAAATAATAAGTCTTTAATGACTACCTACCTATTAAAATAGAATTTAATGTAATTTTTTTTTTTCATCCAAGTTTTTATTTGATATACCATATTTTTA
>JANEHU010000816.1:0-45570 GCA_027563435.1 Nasonovia ribisnigri
GTCGTCCAGCCTTCGGCCCCCCATCGTTCGATCGCGCTGCGCATATCGTTTGCTACGAATTGGGGGCCGTTGTCGCTCAGGCACACACGGGGGTATCCGAAACGGGAAAAGAACTCTCTCTCGAGCGTTTCGGTGATTGTTTTTGTAGTGGCTGTGCCGAGGGGGTACGCCTCGGTCCATCTACTAAACAAGTCCGTGGCGACCAGTAAATATTGTTTGCCCCTACTTGTGCGCGGGTAGGGGCCCATGAGGTCTATGCTGATGACTTCCCAGGGGTGGCAGGGTATTCTGGCGGTTGTTGGGTCATCGGCGCGTGTGTTGAGTGGTTTGGTGCACGCACAGATGTGGCATGATTTGACGTATAGTCGAATATCGTTTTTTAATCCCTTCCAGAAAAATCGTTGTCGCACTGCCCTGTAGGTCTCCTTCCAACCCGGGTGGTTTGCGAGAACGTGATCGTGGTATGTCCATATCACCTTCTGCACCTTGTGTTTGGGGATGATTACGGGTGTGTTATCGCGCAATCTTATTCGCAGGAGGCCGTCGGTAAATATATAAGCGTTATTTTTTTTTGCGGTGTTCCCGGTATTGCGCGCCGGGTTGTCCGGTAATACGTTATCGATGATGTCTCTCGTGACGGGGTCATCTGCCTGCCACGTTGCGAGCATTGTGGTTGTAATATGGGGCCCGGTGGTTGTGGCGCCCGTGTCGGTAGTGGCGAATAAATTATCCGCCGGTGACCTAGCAGGGGTGGGTGGTGTGGTGGGTGCACCTACCAGTCGTTCCTCGAGGCGTTCCTCGTCTACTGGGGGTCCAGGGGCCGGGTGTCGTGATAACATGTCCGGCGCTTCGTTCTGAACGCCAGGTATGTGGGTTGTTTGAAAGTCCAAGTTGGCCAGTTGTAGTGACCACCTGGTCAACTTGGCGTTAGTGTTTTTGGCCCGGTGGAGCCAAGTGAGTGCTGAGTTGTCGGTAAATAAGTCAAAACGGCGGGTTTCCAGATACGGTCGGAACTTTTCCGTCGCCCAGATTATGGCGAGGCACTCGCGCTCGACAGCGGCGTACCTCGTCTGCGTGTCACTAAACTTCTTGCTCGCGTAGGCGATTATTCGTCTTTCCTCCGGTCTGTCACCCCGTTGGAAAAGTACGGCGCCCGCCCCTATCTCGCTAGCATCAGTCTGTAAGCAGAACGGTTTTCCGTAATCTGGCGTTGATAATCTTGGGGAGTCGTACAGTGCGCGTTTTATTTTGTTAAACGCCGTCTGTTCGATCTCGGTCCAAGACCATTTTGCCCCCTGTTTGAGCCTATCTGTTAGGGGTGCTATGGTATCCGCGTAGTTGTCGACAAACTGGCTGTACCAGTTGCAGACGCCCAGGAATTTCCGTAGGTCCCGTATTTTTGTCGGTGTGGGGAAATTTTTTATTCCCTCTAGTTTCTCCGGCTGTTTGTCAATCCCTTCGGAGGTGACTAGGTGTCCGAGGAATGAGATTTCGGTCTCCCCAAATCTACACTTTTCGGGGTTGCATGTTAGCCCGTGTCGTTGCAGCCGTTCCAACGTTTTGTCGAGGTGGTACTGGTGTTCGTCTGTGGTGTTGGAAAACACGACTATGTCGTCCAGGTAGACTTGAACGAAGTCGGCCAAGTACCCCCTCAAAACTTCGTTCATGAGGCGTACAAAGGTCATGGGGCTATTTTTGAGGCCGAAGGGGAGGACTCGAAATTGGTATAGGCCCCGACGTGTTCGGAATGCCGTGTATTTTCGTGCGTTCTGGTTAAGCGGTACTTGCCAGTATCCAGCTTTTAAGTCCAGTACGCTGAAAATTTTGGCGCCTCTCATTTGGCGTATCAATTTATTGAGGTCCGGCATTGGGTAAGCGTCGGATTCGGTGACGTCATTGAGTCGCCTATAGTCAATGCACAGTCGGGGGGATCCGTCTTTTTTTTTCGCTAGAACGACGGGTGCGGCCCACGGGGACGTGCTTGGCTCTACGAGTCCCTGTTGTTCCATATCCCTTATCATGGTGTCGATTGTGTCCTGTTTCGCCTGTGGGTATGGATATGGTTTGAGTGTTATGGGCGTTTGGTTTTTAAGGAGGATTTCGTGTTCGATTAATCTGGTGCGGCCTACCAGGCCACTGAAGACGTCCGCGTAGTTACTAATTATTTCGGTAATTTTCGCGCGGGTTTTGGTGTCCCCATTTATTTCCAAATTGTCGATGACTGCTGTCGGGCGGGGGGCGGATGTCCGGCCCTTCCAGCACGCAGTTGTTCTCCTATGTGAACCTAAATGTATGGTGCTAGTGGTGTAGTCCCAAGAGACTTCATTCTCGACGAGGAAGTCGTGTCCTAGGAGCATGTCACAATATAGGTTTTCCAGAATGGCTGCGGTAAAAGTGATGGTGAGTTCCCCTATTCTGGCTACGAATGAGGAGGTGCCACTTGTTGTGGATGTGTGTCCGTCCGCCATTCGGACTTGGGTGAGTTGTCCGTGGGGGGTGTACCAAATTTGTGTGCAATGTTCGGGCTTGCATATGATTTTTGTGCCTGTGAGTCGAGAAGGGCTGTGACAAAGCCTGACCTAAATTCGAGCTCGACCGCGGGGGTCGGAATTTTGTCGGGGCGTATTTGTGTAGCGTTAGTCGACGTGGAATGCTCCTTGTAGCGGGGCAACTGGTTCTTAACCGCGGGGGCGGGGTCCTGGTGGGCGGTTTGCACCGCCATTACTAGGGCGTCCGTCTCGGTTGCCGCTGTGCTATGGGCGTTTTCCACGGGTTTCGGTGAAAATTTCGAATTAGGGGTCGCTGTGTGTGGTGATGTTGACCTACTACTCGCGGAAATTTTTTTTATGGTGACGGGTGATATATATGATGACGCCGATTTTTTTGATGCGCGTTTGAAATTTATATCACCGTTGTGATCGCCGAACATTGATTGCGGTGGTGAATTGGTATGTGAGTGTGTGGTTGAGGCGGCGGGTCGGACAGATGTCCGCCGACTCACTTGTCGTTTCCCGAAACCGGTGGATATTCGGGGCAGTCACTGTTCCAGTGGGGCCCCCCACAATGCTTGCACGGGTTTGGCGCTGTCGGTTTTACGGCCGAGCTGGCGTGTGCGCGCGGTGTGTTGGAAGGGCGCCGTGTGCGCGACTGGTCGAATTTCTTTTTGAAATCCGACTTCGGGTTAGTGGTTGCCTTTGTTTGGGGGGGGTGCTCGCCTGCGGTGGGGTCGAGGACTCCGGCGATCCGTCGGAGGTCGCCGAAAGTCGCTGGTTGTTGCAGGCGGATGTGTGTGCGGAATTCGTCGCGCGTGAGTCCAGTGATCGTACCGACCAGCTGCGGTTCTGTTAGTCCGGTCGAAATGCGGCGCGCTAGTTGGTTCTTGGCCAACACGAATTCCGTAAGCGACTGGGTGGGTGTCTGTCGGGACGACACTATTTCGGCGCGCAGTCGAGATTGGATATCCGGGTTATCGTATTTTTGTAAGAATTCGACGCAGAATTCGTCCCAGGAGAGGTCCAGTATTTTGATGGTGTTCCACCAAATACTGGCCGCATCCTTGAGCTGCGGCTCGACAGTGCGTGTCCAGCCCGACCTATCTATGCGCGCTTGGTATAAAATCGACTCCGAGCTGTGTATGAACCGTACCGGGTCTTCGGGTGTGGTCCCGTAGAATTCCGGTAACGAGTACCGCGCTGTGCGCAAATCCTCGTACGGTATCAGCGTCGATTGTTGTGACGCATAGGTGTGTGTGGAGGAGGGGGCATGGTGTAGATTGTGTGTGTCGTCGAAACGTACCGAACGTTCGGCGTGTTGGTTACCCGTGGCCGGTTGTTCGCGTGCCGCGGTGTAACTCGTTCCGTAGTTCGTGTTGTTCGATAACACTGTGTGGGGTGGGCGGTTCGGTGGTGGTCCCTCCGGTTGGTGTACCGGTGCTTGGCGTGCCATACCCATTTCTAGGCGTCGCATTGTCTCTGCAATGCGGCGTTGGTCCTCGCCAAAACGGGCCATGCAGTCCTCGAGCATGGTCAGTCGTGATTCCAGACTGTGTCCATGCGCCGAGTTTTCCGCCGCGTTCCGTACCTCCTTAATTATGGAGCGACCCGCTTGGATCATGTCCACTGCTTGTTGGTGTGTGGGTGTGGATAGTTTATCCGTGGTATTAGTCGGTTGTTGGGCGGGGAATGATTCGACCGGTTGGTGTTCGCTTAGTCCGGCGTCAGGTATCTGACCTGTCGGCGCGTTATTTCCGGTCGGCCTAATGGGTTCCATAGGCGGAAACCGGATTTCGTTGGCCTGTATATTCAGGTCCGCGAAGTGTTGTGTTATCCGGATTTCGAGATCATCTTTCGCGCCCGTGTCCGGTAACCCGCGTTGCCTGCACTCGTAACGTAATTCCGCGGCGGTCAATTCATTAATATATTTTCCCGTCATGACGTCCGGTTGTTTTTCCGGTGTTTACGTGAAAATATAAAATGTAGCTGTTGTCGGCGGAACGGATGTCGCGTTCCTTCGATCAGCTGTGTTGACCGTTTATCGGTGTTTATTTGCGTACGGAAAGTAGGTCAGTGGGTTGTTGTTGTTTTTGTTTTTGTTATTGTGCTAGCCGGGCGATCACGGTAACTGGTTTTCGCGGGGTGTTGTCGCGGATGCGCGTGTGTGCGTTATCCGGCCCACTATTGCGATTACGTGTGGCGGCGGCAGTCCGATTACGTGGTATTTCTGTCCCGGGTGATCGCGTGTTGACGTTGCGGGTGGTGGTGCTAGGCGGTGTTGGTGTATACTCGCGCTCTTGCGTTCCTACCTACCTATTTGCGTCGCGTGTGTTTGCACTTTGGACCGTCGCGCGCGGTGAAGTCTACGCGTCCGTGAGTCGGGCGGCGCGGTCGGCCGTTACGTACTTTATGATTATGTAATATGTTACGTAACGCCGGTTTTTCCCGTTTTCGCCTGCAGACCACGTTTTTGTCGGATCGCGTCGGGGATTTTTTTCCAAGTTCGCGCGACGGGGATGTGTGATGATGGTAGTAGGGGGTAAGTTAGTGAATGTTTTCACTTACCGGTGATTCCTGTTCGGGGAGCCAGTTGTCGCGGTCCTTTGAGGTTGCCGCGTGGATGGTGGTGTAATTGAGGAATGAGGTGACCGTTACGTAAAAGAATTTGAACACAACGCTCGGGTATTGTTTTTACTAATTGTCCGCGGCGGGACGTTTATTTGCATGTAAAACACTTAACACAGTAAGACGCGATATATTAACTAACGCAAAATAGTACACGCGGTGTCGTGCGGGGTGAGAGACAGTAGCGGTAAGCGTCACACTGTTACTCGTTTTCGTGCGTGAAAAAGACTAGACCCGGTGGCTACGGAGGCCGTTCGCCGTCCTGGCGCTTTTCAGCGCTGGTGGCGTCCGATGAGCTGGTGGCTGACCAGAGAAGCCGAGTCGCGGTTGCCGCGCCAATAGCCGTTTGAATTCAAACAGCATAAGCGCGGGACCGCGTCAATATAGCTATAAGGTATAATAGGTTAGGGTGGCCAGATTACATTTTATGAAATCCGAGACACCTGCAAAATTAAATTGTTCTCATAAAACATAGGTAATTACCTAAATGTATCTATATTTTGTATATATGTTTTGTTCAGGTAAATTCGTAATGTGATTATACAGTTTTATGAATCTTCAGTTTTTATTTTATTTTAATAAACCTTGATGTGCTGTCTATTATGCTACTGATAATACTGCTAAAGATTTTGCAGGGGATTGTGTAATATAATATAAGTTTGGATTTATTAATTGTTTTGAAGTAGATACCTCAATTTATTCAACGATTTATCTATTATGGAATATTTATAGTTAAATTACATATCTATACCTAACAACTTTTAAAATATCACCTAATAACAATTAATAGTAATGTAGATATTTCCTAATCTACTATAGGTACAATAATATTTTGTTTTCTTAATGACGTTATAAATTGTTTGAAACACATTTTGTTTTAATATTAGGTAATTTGTATTTGTTTTAGTTTTTTCTTATTGTGAAAAATAAGTTTGTTGTAGACTGGATATACCTAATTATTAACTTAATTTTTTAAGCTATTGTCAGTTATCTAAATAAGTATCATGTCACTGAATAAAAATACTGTTAGTAGGTCTACTAAACGTAGAATTTTTGTTATAAACTTTAGTGAAATATATGGCTCTCAGTTTATTTCTCATAATGTCCATGGATTATTGCATATAGTTGACGATTACAGAAAATTTAAATCGCTTGAAGTTCATCTTTTCCTTTCGAGAATTATATTAAGGTTTTAAAAAAAATGGTTCGGAAGCATGAAAAACCACTCGAACAAGTTATTAAACGTTACCAAGAATCTTTATTATTTAATCAACCATTACTTTTGAAATCTCAAAAAGAAATAATTTATAAAAAACCTCACAGTAATACACCTTCAGAATTCAAGCACTTAACCGTTCCAAATTTCCAGATAGTTAAAAAAAATAATATTAAAATAAATATTAAGTCTACATCTGACAGCTATATAGGTTTCACAGACGAAACAGATCTTAAAATTTTTAAGGTTTTTAATATATGTCGTGATTCTACCACGGAAAAATATGTTTGTTTTTGCTAAGCATTTTGAAACTATTGGAAATTTTTTTGATAAGCCCATCAGTAGTCTTAAATTAGGTATTGCTGTCGTAAAAAATTTATCAGAATTTTATTCCATTATAGACATAGAGAATACTGAATTTGTAAAATATATGATATTGTCTAGTAATAGTAACATAAATATTGCATACCCTATTTTGCATACATTTAATATTTGAAATAATTATTATAAGGACTGTTTTAATGATATTACTACAATTTATTTTAATTTATGTACCTGCTTATTAATTAATATAAAGTAAATATGTATGTTTTCTTAAGATTATTAAGTTTTTTTAAATTAATGTTGATCGTATTTTATTGTAAAAGTATTTAATAGCTTATTTTTGTATACTTATAGAGTAAAATAAAGATGTCTCATTATTTGGTGGTTGAATTTATTGAAGACAATTCAATTGAAGCAGTTCCGGCTAGTTGGTTTAGAAAAAAAGAAGGCACATGTGCATGGCCAACCACCAAAAATTCTAACATAATAAACAAATATGTTGAGCTCAAAAGTATTCCAAATAATATCGAATACATTTATCATGCAGCTAAAGTATTAAAAACATCTGGTAAAAAAATATAGGTTATTTCTATAACATAATTTAGTTAATCAGCTAGTTGTATATATTAATATATCGACGGTGGAAATGAAAAAGGGCGTAAGCGACATTTTTAACGAAAACGTGTTTTTTTAATTAAGGCGTAAACGACATAATTCTGCATCGATTGTGCTCACCCGATTATCGATATGTTGATTATCGATGAAGTTATAATCGATAATAAGGTACTCGATAGTTGCAAGGCGTAAACGCCATCTATCAAATTAAAGCGTAAGCGCCAAGCGGGCGTAAGCGACAATATTTTTTTTAACAATATTTTTGAGCGTAACCACCACAGCTGTTTTTAATAATTTTTAATATTAATTATTATCGGTTTTAATTTGTTGGTTACATGGTTAATAACGAGTAGATAACCGTGATTGGTTATAATCACGGTAAATTATTATTATAATCTACCGTGGTTATAATAATATATTAATATCTAATAATATTATTATTATCTATTATTATTTCCAAGCAAAATAATAATAAGTATTGTGTTAATACAAGACGTGTTTACTGTTTACTTTCACAATTTGTGAGGAACTTGTATTTAAATTAAATTTTATGGGATTTGATTTCAATACATCTGGTATGTATCAATCTATTTTACAATTATAAAATATAGGTATTGATATAGGTATAATAATATTATTATGTTTATTAAGACATTGGCGGTCATGACTGCTATAGCATTACAACAAATTCTGTCAATTTAGTGTTACTTTAATGTATAGTTTTCGGTGACTTACTTTATTTTTTAAAAATATTTTCATTTTTGATTTTTTTAAATTATTTTTGTCTCTATAATTACTCCTTTTTCATTTTCTATGGAAATTACAACAATTTTTTTACATGACATAATTGGTTATCGTTTATTTTTTTAAATAAAATGAACACATTTTTATAGGTAATAAAATATTTTAATTTTCTAATGGGTTTTTTTTTGTACTTGTAGTTTTCTAAAATGTCATATAGAAGTAAACGACTAGTAAAAGCTGCTCTAAATAGTCTAAATCAGGGTCAAGAGAATGATAATACTATAAGAAGATTTATCCCCCCAAAAAAAGATTTTAAAGAAAGCATTAAATTTAACAATGAAGTATTCAATGAAATTATGTCCAACAAAAATCATGTTCTTGATAATAATAATATAAATATTAACTATGACGAACTAATCGATAGTCTTACTGATCTTTCAAGAGACACTGTAGATTGGCTACCCCCGAACGAAAGAACTAAAAATAATATTGATACAAGTGATACTAATTCAATTGATTATATACAAAATAAACCATCCTGTTCTCGAGCATTAGCTTATGATTCAACTAGCCTCCCTCATAATAATGAAGCATGCTCTGAAAAAACACACGTTTCCGAGTCAACTGAACCAGAGCAGTTAACTTTTCCACATGAGCTCATAGATAGTGAAGAATCATTTCAAATAGACACTAGTCTCTTAAAAAAAAAAATAAAAAAAACTCAAAAACTGTAAAAAAACTTAATCGTGTGTCAGGTGCTGGTAAGAGTGTTCAAACCAATCCATGCAAAGTTGGAAAATGCAATAACAAATGTTATGAAAAATTTACTGAGGAAGAGCGAGAACA
Source organism: Nasonovia ribisnigri (assembly GCA_027563435.1). NCBI lineage: Eukaryota > Metazoa > Arthropoda > Insecta > Hemiptera > Aphididae > Nasonovia > Nasonovia ribisnigri. Next base: position 8,863 of record JANEHU010000816.1, read on the forward strand.
GATATTTCATATTTTTTGGGGGTTAAAAGATTACCAAAGGCAACGGGATTTTTTAATATCTTGTACAAATGAAACTGCAATAAAAAGAAAACGTACCAAAAATGTTCAAAGTCGTCGAAATGTAACTATTAATTATTATTTGTCGTATAATTCTGAACCAAAAAAGATTTGCCAACAATTTTTATTAAAAACGTTAGATATGTCCCAAAAATGTATGAGATATACAGTAACAAATAAGACGTCAATAAAAACGTCTCCCAAAGATAACCGAGGAAAAGGTATACCGAAAAATAAAACTAGTGAAGATAATTTACGTTTAGTAAATAAATTTATTCAAAGTTTGCCTGTCGTCCCTTCTCATTATTGTCGTTCATCAAGTAACAAAAAATATTTATCTTCAGACATAAGTAATGCTTCGAGATTGTATTTAATTTATAAAGACTTTTGTTCAACAAATGGATATAATGCTGTCAGTAAACGAGTATTTTTAAATATATTTCATGATAAGTATAACATAGGATTCCACAAACCCAAAAAAGATAAATGTCGATTATGTATGAGATTTGAAAATTTAATGGGACCAATTACTAGTCAAGACCACGAGTGCTTACAAAAACATCAAGCAGAAAAAGAAAAGTGCAAAGAAATGTTTCTGTTTGATCAACAGTTGTCAAAAGCAATGGGAAATTTTTGTTGTACTAGCTTCGATCTTCAAAAAGTACTGAATCCATATGCACCAAATGTGATGAATTTATACTACAGCCGCAAATATAGTTTTTATAACTGTACACTCTATGAATCTGGATCTCAAAATGCGTTTGCGTATCTATGGGGAGAAATGGATGGTCAGCGTGGTAGTAATGAGATAGTGACAAGTATTTATAAATATTTAAACAAAGTCGACATGGAAAATAAAATAACATCTATTGCGTTGTACAGTGATTCTTGTACAGGACAGAATAAAAATCGAGCAATGATTTATATGATATACTATGGTTTAAAAAACAAATTTAATTCGTTAAATGAAATAAAAATAAGTTTTTTAATTCCCGGGCATACATACATGCCTGTTGATTCGATACATGCAACAATTGAACGCTTTGTTAAAGATAAGAGTGTTTGGGCTCCAAGTGAATGGCCCACTATAATACGAAATTCTAGAACAAATCCGAGACCTATTGAAGTAGAAAATAATTTTACTGAAGACTTTTTAGATTGGAAAGATTGTGCAGATAAGGTATTTCCCAAGATTCTGAGAGAAACAACCAATGTAAATGTTAAAATTTCAAAAATTAAGTACTTAATTTTTAAGAAGGAATCAGATGGTGACGTTTCTATTCAGTTTTTTTATACTTATTGTGCAGATGAATATCCAAGAACATTACAAAATCCAATTTCTACGTATGTCCCAAAAAAAGCATATGACACGAAATTATCAATATCGGAACAAAAATTTAAGGATTTGAAAAAGCTATGCAGTGATAGTATAATACCATCAGGATACCATGATGAGTATTTAAACATGAATAAAAATGAACTCGTGATTGATTATTTAGATGATATCAATGAAGACAACAATGGTGATGAAGAAACTCCAGAGGAACATTCTGGAAATTAATCATAAATATTGTTAAGCAATGCGAAGACTGCAGGTGTAACAAAACAGTGATACAAATTATTCATAGTTGATTTTTAATTTTATCGTATTTTATAATTTTTTTTTTATTAAATTACTTTAAGGCTTCTTATTTTATTTTTAAGCATATTATTACAATAATATGAAACTACTCGTATGTAATCATATTCATTTATAACTTTTGATGTTTTTTTTATTTGTATCTTATTAATTGATTTTTATAATTTGTTGTTGAAATTTAAAGTAAAATTTCGTTTCTTTCGTTTTTAAATAAACAGATTAAATTAAAATTATAATAATTTATTATTATTATTATTATTATTATTATTATTACTATGCTGGGTGTAACCACCAAAGGGCAGGTTAGTAAAAAATAGGGCGTAAGCACCAAAAGACGTAAGCGACATACTACCAAAAATGTTAGGCGTAAGCACCTAAAAAAAATTATAAATTAACATAACAGGTAAAAAAAATAACAATTCTAAAATTATTATGTTGCCAACTTGTTTAGAATAAAATTATCTAAAACAATTGTTTAGGTGAAAATTCAATGAAATTATTTTAAATGGCTTCAAAATTTAAAAAAAGCAGAAAAAAACAGTTTTTTGGCTCTCCTATAAAATGTATAAAATGTCGCTTACGCCCTTCTTCCTTTCCACCGTCGATATTATGTATTATGCTGTCTTATATTATAATATGGTCCTTTTTCAGATTTATTATTATACCTAGCTAGTTATTATTGTTAGTATAAACTATATGCATCTATATTACAGATTCATTATTTAAAGCAAGAAAAATGGTAAAAAAAGGATTAAATAGCATTGATATATCATCTACTGATGGCGATGTTTTATTAATAAAATCCCAACAAAGAACAGCTAAAACTATATCGAATTTGGAGTTTTCATCCTCATGTCCAACATTTTCAGGTATTATACATCTAATAAAAATGTTTTACTTTGAAATCTTTATACTTAAACTATTAATATCCAACTTAGCATCTGAAGACGTCAATTGCAGCAGTGATGAAGAAAGAAATATTAAAGACAAGAAAAAAGGTACTAAGAAGTTGATAGATGGATGGTCGCCATCTCCAAAAAAGGTTAAACGTATGTTATATCATATTTAATAGCTAATAAAATTAAATCTTACAATACTTTCACAGTTAATATTATGTTTAATTACTTATATTATTGGTTTATTTCTATTTAGTTTATGGAGTGCTGAAAAATCCACCAGCTAATAGCCTTACGAAAAACAGTTATAATGCTTTGAAGACATCAACGTCATCAATTGTGAAGAAATTATCTTTTAGTAATGATAATAGTACATCTCTAAATGGCACCTTGAAATATGATAAAATGGGTAAATGATTTAATATAATAATTTTATCTATATAATTTATTAATATGTGGGGTTTAAATGGTAGGTACCTATAGTTAAATCAAATAATTTTTATAGTTGATCAAACAAATCTTGCTTGTGATGATGATCTTGATATAAACTCTGTGAATAATTATGTTATCGAAACTCCCGGGAATCTGAGATATAATGTTATAAAATCAACTGATCACGAACTTGGTAATTATTCCATTACATTTTATTTTACCTATATAAACAATCAAAAAACTTAATATTTCTCACTTAATTATAGAAAATGAAAATGCAGATGTTATTGTGATAGCAGGGACACCTCAATATCAGCATACCATCAATCCATTGCCATCAACTAAAACCCCAGAAATATCAACTCCAAAAGGTATTAGTATGATAAAATAATATCATAATAACATATTACGCAGTTTTTTAGTATTTTCCAATATTAATTTTTTATGAGTTATAAACAATAATACTATAATATTATATGTTTGTATAAACTAAATATTTATAATTGAAAATAAAAATAAACAATAATTATGTATGTTCAGGTACTACAGAGTTTGAAAAAGAAGTACTTCATAGGCTAACATTCTTAAAATTTGAACTAAAGCGAGCTATAAACAACCAAAGGGAAATGGTCCAAAGATTGGAAATCATTGATGGTAGACTTGAAAATATTTCATCGCATAATGACATATTCACTTATAACAATAATGATGCTCAATCATCTTTTATGATTGATAAAGATTGTAATATTCCGCTTGACAACATAATTGATCTTGAAATATTTGAAAACAACATTTCTAGCAGTAAAGATTTCCGTACTAAGTTGGTAACTATATATATTAATAATAATTGTTGGGTATCGTGGTATTATATATTAATATATTATATAATGTTTTTTATAAAGTAAAAAAATGTGTTTATTTTATTTGTATAAATACTAATTTTTTAGGTAAATGAACTGTCATACATGTGGGGTAAACATATTAAGGCAATGGTGAAACGGGTGATGGCAAAATTATTTAAAGACGAATTACTTAAAGATTTCTCTTACACTGGGAAAAAAGGCAAAAAAAAATTTTGTGATCTGGGTTGCTGTTCTGTGATTTTTGGTAAGTATTAAATTATAATATTTACCATATTACAATTAATATACATAATAATGGGATAGATTTTATTTACATATATTTCAAAAGTAATGAAATAATATATATATATATATTATTCTGTTAAATTTTATAGATAATGCTTAACGTTTATCGTAATAATGTTTTTAAACTTATTTTGATTTATATATAGTGATAAAATAATACACCCAAATATCCTAAGTATATTATTGGTATCCCTTATTTTATATTTATTATAATATGTTTGTAAATTTTTTCTAGATGCTGTCAAAAAGCAAAATAAATTTAAACATGCATCTCAGATCTCAGATTCTATCAGGGGCCATTGATGGGAAATGGAATGTTGGTTGGCTTAATCTTTTGAAATACAACTTTCAGGACATTACTTTTGAGTTACAAAACGTAAGTCAAGATTATTATTTTTTCTTATTTTTAAGTATTATTATTAGTAGTGTTATGTTATAGGTCACAGTGGCTGGATGTGATGGTACATTTAAGACTGTCCCAAAGACAATAGACAATGATTGATACCAACTATTTACCTTCCAAATAGTGTACGAAATGTTCTTTTCTATATTCAGCAACCATGAAACTTATATGAACATTTTTCTTTTGTTCTTAGTCTTCATTGTTGTTCGTTTGTGTTATAGAGCTATCCTCTGGTATATTATGCACTTTTATTAAATGGAAAGTCTGAAGGAATATATACCGCATTATTTGCACGTATCAAAGATATGATACCCCTGCAATACCAAAATCTTATGGTTATTACTTATTACAGATTATAAAATTGGGCAAATAAATGCAATACATACTGTATTTAAAGAAATAACTCACCGGGGCTGCTATTTCCATTATTGCCGAGTAAGAGTTTAATAAGAAGTAATACAAATATAATATAATATAATTATTAATAATTCATTTAGGCGATTCTGCGGTATGCCAGAAACAAGTCCATTGGTGTTTACAATTTAGTAAAAATAAACCCTATTGCTGCACGAGTTTTCCGGACGGTTCTTAATATTTTACCCATTATAAAACATTTAAAATAAATCATCATGATGAATTCATTATTTAAATGCTTTAAAGATACTTGCACTACCATACCTTCCGTCAGACAGAATTGGCAGAGTTCGTTCAGTGGTCGATGGTGTTAATGCTATAATTGTATACATAATGCAGTATGAAGATGTTGCTTTGGTGTACCACCGATTTATTTATGAATATATAATTCCATTTTGGCTTCATTCTATAACTCCTGAAAGATTTACTGTTTATAATCGACGAGATATTAGGACAAATAATTTTTACCATGCCGTATTATTAAAAATCATAAGGCCTCATCCAAAAATATGGGAGTTTATTGGTAAGTGTTAATTTAACTAGTCAATACCAGCTGCTAATATTGTTTTTCATCTATAGACCAGTTGAGGTATTTGGAAAATGCTTGTGAAGTAGAATTTAAACAATCATCAAATAATCTGAAGGCAAGTTTCAACATGATACCTATTATAAGAAAATAAAGTATTCTTTAATCTCATTTATTTATTTTTGTTAAATTAATTACATACCTAGATTCGGTTGGAACGGACAATGCATACGAGAGAACTAAATACCAGAACAATTCGACAGTTCATTGATGATTTAATTGAAGATTATTCTGAAGAACGTATAGTAACATTTCTACGTAAAGCAGGCCATAGAATAGATGGATACATAACACAACAAATTGGTCCTTATCCAGGTAATTTACAATTTATATTTGCAGATATTTGTCTTGATTTTCGTTAGTTTATGAATATTTATATTTCATATATTTTAGGAGAACTAGACCTTCTTCTGCAAAATAATTAACAATTTCATTAATTTTTCATGTGTATCTATTATTGTATTTAATTATCATTTAAAATATTATTTAAGATTTAACTACCTAATTAATTTTACGTTTAACTAGTTAGGTTAGTTAATAATTATACTTACTTTTTTGTGATTTAATAATTTCAACTGACTGTGTTTAGTACTTTTATATAATGTACAGTTTAAAAGTATTGAATGTTGATTAATTTTAAGTGTATTGACAATTTGGTTTCCAAAAATTAATTTAAAAACCATATTTTAATATAATTCCGGGGGACAATGAAATAACCTCTACGCAGTGTCCCTTAGTGACGCTGTTCCTCCAAACACCGGCCAATTCTTCCACACCCAGGCGCAACCTATAGTATAATATTTTAATTAACTTATATAGTGGTTTGGATATTTAAGTTGAGTTAGGAAAACACAAAATCAATAGGTTAGAAGTTAACAGTTAATAAATCATTAACTCTTAGTCTCTTAGTAAAAAAAAAGTTGATTTACTTTTTTTAATTAGTATGTGGATCACATAAAAAGTGATACATGATTAGGAATTCATTATTTAAACTATACCGATTTAATTTTAAAATGTATCAAATACTAATTGTTTTATATAAAATAAGAATATAGAAGCAATTTCACTACAGTGTCACTAATAATATTATACTAACTTATTTGTGATTTAATATTTCAATAATTATAATTTACTGTATAATATAATGTAATATAATATAATTTTATAATGTTTAAAATTATTTTGTGATTAAATGTCGATTAGTTTTAAGTATTCAATTTTATATTTTTTACTGACTATTTTGTTCCCAAAAATTAATTTTATTGATTTATCTAGTTGGGCTCAAATTTAATATTATTATAACAGTGATTTACTCAATAATGAGATACACTTGAAAACTACTGTAGAGCAGAAACAATTAAGTGTATTTATTATTATTTTTAGATTAAAGTATTAACTATTAAATTTATAAATTTCAATAAAGTATATTTTATAATTACCAAAGTTTTTTCAAAATTCCAAATCTAATTACTTGTACAGAGTAGTCGTCAGTAGTGTACGGATGTTGGATGTAGTCTAGACACCATCATAACTGTATGTAAACTTAATTACTTAATACTTAACCTAACTTTACTTAGGTCTTTTACTCTTTTGTCAGCAAATTAAGCAATAGTCAATAAGACTATTTAAGAATATAAGACAATAGAAGTTAAAAATAGCATGTTCAGTGTTATTTGTTACATAATTTGTATTATATAATATATATTATGAAATCATACTCAGTGCAGCATATATTTGAAATGTCAAATTAATTACAATGTAAAAAAAACAAATATTATGTTGGTAACACCAAAATTTCAGAATTATCGTATCCGAGGCTCTTATCATTTTTCGAGCAACTACCCTGCACCCAACAAATATACCCACAAATCATAGAGTAATATACATGACAAAATAGATAGGTATGTCAGCAACTTTTTGATACGCATCGTGTTCGCCGACCACTCCACCCCCCCCCCCCCGTCTATTAGCTGGTTCGCCTATTCTCATTGGTGAATATAATATTCTTGGTTGTTGTATGTTATCACATTTTATCAATAAAAAAATATATTAAATACTGTATGGTAATGGTACATCAACATCATTAATAATAAAAATTCAAATTTGGAAAAGTATTTTATATTAATTAATAGTTATTATACTTACTTTATAGTTTCATACTTACTTACATTAACAATTAACATACTTAAATATTATAATATACAATTTGTATACATATAACGTGATCTTATTTAGTAACATCTTATTTAATAAATTTTTGTTTTTTAAATGTTTCAAATTTTTTAAATTTTTGACACATAATTTGATTGTTTAAATTATTCAGTCTTATATAAGTTCTTGTTCGTACAAGACATTGTAAAACATCTAAAGGTAACTTTAAATCTTGAGTACTTATTAGTAATTTGTTTGTTAATATTTTAAATATATTAGGAGCTTTTGATATTTTTTTCTTTATACTTTTCACATTCTTCTTTTAGTCTAATCATTTTAGGAATACATTTTTATAGTATTACTATGTATGGCGTAGAGCATAAATTAATAATAAAAAAGTAATAAAATACTTAAATAAATAATTAAAACACTTCATATTATCAAGATATTTTTTTTAATATTTAAAATATTACATATCAAACAAACATAAAAGAAAACATGCATTTTATTAATACAAACATTAGAAATATATGGTAAGCTAATTAGCATGCATACATGTAACATATTTTTTTATTTTAAATTAATTAACAAACAAAAATATACTACCTATACTGGCAGTAATTTAATCTAAATTCTAAATTATTATTATTATTTAATAATCTATAATACCACAATACTGTTGGTTAATACTATCTAAATTATTATCTTATTAACAACACACAAACACCAAAAGCACTTAATAATTTCCTTAATTTCCATTTTTCTTTTAAGTTTGTAAAATTTTGTTTTTGTATTTATTGTGATTTTTACTTTACAACACATGTGGGTATCACGTCCTTTTAAACAACAAACTTACTTTACCACAAAAGGCTTTGGAAGACTTAATCATTATTTAAAAAGAAGTATGTACATTACTTTTGAAATGATGAACTATTTTCCATTTTATTCTCTAAACTTTGATCTAGAGGTTGAACTCCAAGATCATCAAAAAGGTTAATTCTGTATTTTTCTGAAGACCTAACAAAATACAAAAAACAATATTGTATTATTATTAGGTAGGTACCTACTCATGTTTGTAATGTGTAGTTACTTATGGTCTGCAGAAGCAACAACAGGTTCACACAATTTTTCTCTAAAAAATAAAAATACATAATATTTATATTATAAATTATACCGTTAATTGAGTAAGTTGGTAATAGATTGTATTGAAATTTAATCGTACACAGAGAATTTTCCAGCTGAGGTGATTATTAAAGGTTCATGACAACTTGAACTGTTTTTTTGAGGAGTAATATCTTTAAGACACATATAATCAATCTTGCCATGTATACTTAAATAAATATAATTTATATAATTAAATAAATACAATGCTTGATTTTTTTATGCAATTAAGAAATCATAATTTTTAAAAACTTACTTCAAAGGAATAGCATTTGGTTTTAATATTTTTCTACACTTTATTCCTGAAGACATGACATAATCACCATTTGCAAAGTGCAAAGAACAAACAACAGCTAAATATAATTATTTCATGTTTGAATAAATATGTAAGTTAAGTAGAATACTAATTCAATATTATTACTAAAAATTATTTGTTCTTACCAGAATTGAAATGTATAGGTTTTCTATCTGCATTTGTTTGGCTCAATTGTATTTGTTTTTCCCAGCAATCCCTTAAAATTGGGTCTTTTGGGAATCGATGTAACATAATTTTAGGATTTTTCACTAAACTTTTTCTTTTACTACCACTATCACATCCAAAAAATTCGCAAATTGGCATTTTGTGTGCGTAAATGTAATAATAATATGAGTTTTATACCTATTGTATTTAAATTATTTTATACAGCATTAAATAAACACAATCAAGTATCAACTTATATAAATCTAGTATAAACAATTAACAGCAAATAATTTGCAAATTAATTGTATTTGTTTATATTACAATATCACAATACATTGATATTGATGAATAACATAAAAAAAGTAATCACGTTAGACGTCATACAAAATAATGATAAAATGTAATTTTATCTAGTAATAGTAAAAAGCTCGTATTATTCATTATTTTCAATCTCGTCGTGATATTAGTATTACAAATTTGTATTTTTGGTGGGTAATTGAACGGCCAATGATATGAGGCGAACCACGACCATGGCTGGGAAGGGTGGGATGCGCTAACAGGACTAAGACTCGTATCGTTGCTGACATACCTATCTATTTTGTCATGGTAATATAGTCGTCAGCGGCGGCCGTGCTGTTCTACGTATGCATGCACTTTTGACTTTATATATGTTACATAATAGATAACACAGTAATACAAAAATAAAAACAATAATATAATTCAAATAAAAGCAAATAATTTGTTGTGCGTGTGTGTGTGCTGGTCGGTGGTGTGGGCGATTGTAATTTCCGCCAGTTTTTTTTTTTCTTACCTGTAAACCTTATATTATGTAAACTCCGCCCGTTACCTGGTCAGTGCTCACATTGCCACGTGCCTTGTCAAAATTGATAAAATATTGTCAAGATGAGAACGATTAATAATTATTAATAATTTTATCTTCATATAATCTGAAATCAGTATTTCCAATAATGATATCGGCAGTAGATACCAATACTTTGACGAACATAATCATTCGTAGTCTGCGTGTCTCCGTGTATGTTTCCGATATTATTCCGGAAGATATTCGTGATAAACCGGGTAAATACCTTTAAAAATTAAATAGTAATAAAATAGGTACACGTGTCGTATGGTATCTACATAAACAAAAAAAATAAATGATCAATGAGAGATTGCATAGGACACATGTAGTCATTTTTTTGTAGATGGCATACCCCTGCTGATCAAAATGCAACTTTAAATCGAACTACCAATGCACGTGAATCCTTTCACAATTCATTTTATAAAAGTCATCCGAATGTTCATATTTTTAGTAAAGTTCTTATCGAATTTAAACCCAAACTTATATAAAACTAAATGGCATATCTCAAGTAAATAAGCTAAAAAATTCGAAATCAAAAAAAAATGACAATGTTACAGGATGCTATAAATAGGTACACTTATAGAGAAATACAAGACTTAGAATATTTACGAATTGTATCACATCATTTTAGTTTTCATACATGACAATATTTATCACGATTATTTATTTTTTATTATATTTTATAATATTTTGTAGACGATTATTAATTATTATTATGAAAAATATGATTTTGAATTATTAGGTATAACGATTATTTATTTATTATGAATATATTAATATATCATATTAATTTTATACTACTATTCAGCGACGGATTAAGAGTTAAAGACGCCGGAGGCAAAATAAATGTAACGCCTCTTTGCTACAATTTCTAAAATAATTTTTATTTTAATTATAATTTAAATATAAATGTTTACAGTGTAATAATAATAAAAAAAAACAATAGATACTTTTATTATGAGGACTATTGAAATAACTAGGTATTTAAAATACAATATATTTTATTTGAATATTTGAATATAACACTTAGATTAATTTTTTTCTAGTAACTTTTCCCGAAGCAAATTTATGAATTATTTGTTCCCATTCTATTTGTTTTAATATTGTATTCTCTATACTCAATATGGATAGTGCCGAAAGTTTTTCATTAGATAACGATGATCTAAGGTAATTTTTCACTCTTTTCAGAACTGAGAAAGAACGTTCTCCAGTGACATTTGAGCATGGAAGAGAGCAAAAAATTCTTAGAGCTATTTCAACATTTGGGAATGTTGAAGAAAGCTGAGATTGTATGAGAGCTTTTAACATGTTAAGTACAGATGACTTGTTTTCAGCAGAAAAGTTACAAATTATATCTTTAAATTGTATTACTTCTTCTATGAAATCGTCTTCAATATCATCAGGATAAATATCAATAAGTTTTTCTGCGTGGATTTTAATATTTTCTGTGTTTTCTTTCTCTAAATTTAGAAAAAATCCAAAGTTATTGTTGATATTAGAAAAAGATTTTTTTCTTCTATTTAAATCAGCAATTAAATAGTTCAAGATAACTAGAAACACTTCGTTTTTCATTTTTTCAGATCCTTCATGAACAACTCCTTTTGATGATGTTTCATCTGCAAATAAAACCCGTTTTTTTAGTTCTGGAAGATTTTGTTGAAAAATCCACTTTTCCACACAACTGCTGTGATTCTAATAAAATATACTGATTAAAATTATTTCTAACTTCTTTTACATACGATTCTAATGATTCGTATAGTTTTACAACAGTAGATAAATCTATTGATACAGATTGTAATGTAAGACTGGTAGCATTAAAACGTTTAAGAATAGGAGTCCACATACAGATCATAAAAGCAAATTCTAAAGTGGATATTTTCTTTAAAATTGACAATGCTTCATGTTTTGTTTCTTTTTTCTGTAAATCATCATTTGAAATAGTTACTAAAGCATCCTTTATCTTGTCATATCCACGTAAAAGAGCTATGCATACGTCGTACCTGGAAGACCACCGTGTAGTACATAACTTTTTAAGATGAGTTGGTTGTGTACAATTTGTATTATCTTTATATAAATTACATAAAAGTTCCCATCTATATGTAGATAATGCAAAAAAATTATATATCATTTGAGCAGTAAAAAAAAAATTTGTTCCTTCAGGAGTACATTCTGCTGCATTTGACCCGACCAAGTTCAGAGAATGAGCTGAACAAGGGATAAACTCAGCATTAGAAGAATATTGTTTAATTTGTGATTGCAAACTATTATACATGCCAGACATATTTGAAGCATTATCATATGCTGCGATTCAGGCGAATAGGCGATTGCCGCTTTTGTTTACTATTTAATATCACTGTATAAAGTCTAAAAATAACTTTTCAGTTAGTCAATAGCTATCTTTTCTCAATATATGATAACGATATTCTTAAGAAACGAGATAGCTAAATATCAGTGGTACCAGTCGGTCTGGCGTAAAAATATCTACTATTAGCGATTGAAAGCATATTATCAATTATCAGTCCAGTGGGTGGTGGATCAGTAACGGGGAACATAATATTGTAAAATAACAATATAATATAAATGATACGCAGGCACACGGCGTCCCCGTTACATCTTATCACTTTTAAATAGTTTTAATCGCTAATATGAAAGAATATTAAGAATAATATTAACTTTTTTTTAAACTGTCATTCCCTTTTTCACCAAAACCGTTCAAAATTTCAAATATAATATAATAATTGTTATTGTAATTATTGTGTACAGATTGTGAATTGTCTTTCTTGATAAAAAAAAAAAAAAAAAAAAAAATATAATAATTACGAATAATATTGGGATTAACAATATGTTGACGCCGTTCTTTAAATATGAAAATTTGACGCCGGGGGCAGTTGCCCCCTTTGCCCCCGGTTAAACACGGCTCTGCTACTATTTGATTTTCTTAACTTACCTGACTTTTTTCAGTGGTGGAGTTTACATGAACCCAATTTTACCTGTTTATTTTTCTGGTGGAGTTTACACAAAAAAAAAAGGTACTTGTGGCGGAATTTACATGTGCCCAGTGGTGTATATTGGTTCTCAGCTCCGACAAATTTAATATATAAACGTCTTTTACGATTGCGTTCGATTTGAAAAAAACGAGTGACGTTTACGTATCTATCGTTCACTAAATTCGAACGGGAACGCTTGATTCATGCATTCATGAATGACGTTCTTTTCAAACACTCATTAATTATTCATCAATTGATATTTATTGAAAAATAAATTAAATAACGAACAAGAGCAATACGTATTTATAATTTTTTTTAATATAGGTAATTTAATTAATATTATATAATTATATTATATGTTGTATGTTTCAGATAATCATGAAGATTTTAATTGGGATTTTGTCGGTAGTGTGCAGTGTGGACTTGATTTTGGGGTATCTCATTAACAACAACTCGTACATGAATAGACCACAACATTTTTGTGGCACATTATTACCCATTGAACTGTCGATAATTTGCAAGGGGCGGTATAATGAAGATACACGTAAGTATAATTCCTCTATAGCATCTAATTATCAATGATAAATAGTACCGTTCTTGTGTGAAATTCGACTATAAGACCCGTTTTTAAAACTTAAAAATATTGCTTTTTTTACTCACACGTAGTTGTTGTCGGGAGGTTTGTGCTGCTTCTTCTTATATTCGTTATTTATATATATAAAACAAACAGGAATTTCATAACATACCTAGTTTTTAAATCAATAAGCTAAATCTAAAAGCAAATAATCATTGTCTCTCATAGTATCGTTAGTTGTGTAAGACGTGGTATTTTATATATTTGAATGATTCAGTTCTCTTTCGAGAGGAGGTTTTTTTGTTATTATTTACATGACTTTATAATGTTAATAATATTGCTTTAATGATTTCAAAATGTGTTATATGGATATTTCTATTTTTATTTTAATTTTTCACGCTACATTGAAGAAGTTTGTTTTAAAATTATCGTATGATAACTCAGAATGTTCATCTAATGAGAGTATCCTCATGCGAGCCATCTTATGTTTTAAATTCTCATTATATTTATTAATCGACGGCCGGAAATCGGGGGAAATAATTTAAAAATAGCTAGATGAACCATATAATAGTCAATACTCGTATGGGGACTTGGTCCAAATCGACTGCGGCAAGGCGGTACTAATAAACATTATATTATGCCGCCGCCGCCACCGTTGAGATTGAATCTTGCCTTACACATGATTCATTAAGCATTCTGAACTCAGCACGTTACGAGTCACTATTAGTCAAAAATAAATTACTTATCAAATCTTAAAGCGGACAAGTCGTAAGTACAATGTTGATTGTTGAATACTACCTCTAGTATAATATGATATATTTAATATTTCAAGTATCTTTATATACCGATTAAATTTTATATAAATGTTATGATTGTATCTATTCAATTTTTTAATACAAATTAATATTTAAAAGAAAACAATTTGATGAAACACATATTCTATATATTAGGATATTTTTTTTAGCATTCAATAATTTTATTTTGTTGCTTCAATATTTCTTCAATGTATGCTGTATTTTAAATCTGTGTATTATATTAAATTATTTACCTACAATTTAATTAAATCATTAATTTAGGTTTTTCAAGTTGTTTGTATTACAATTTGGTTTGATTTACAAGTATTGTCATGACACCCCAATGCTGTCTATAATGATTTCTGCAATTATTTAAGTTTGACAAATAATTTTTTCACCTACCTAATAAATATTGTTTTTGTGTTGCCAATAATCAAATTTTTACATCAATGATATCATTACGAACAACAATTTGATTTATTATGATTGATTTAATTCTGTATACAATTCGGTAAAATTTAAAAATAATTTCAGTTAATTTTCCTTGGTTAATATACATAAAATATTTATTTTAAATCTATACTATAAACTAAGTATTTAACTTCCATTGGTTGAATAAATAACTAATATTAAGTTGTAAATATTGTTGAATTAATTTTTTTTAATTTTAAAATTTAAATCATTAAGGTAATCTTACACAGCAAAGAAACAACATTTTTTTTTTTTTTGTTCATTGAACCCAGCAACTTAGGCCATTAGCTGTTGGTTTTTTTGTTTATTTGTAGGTTGTTAGTAGGGGGGGGGGGACGGTTGAAAACTCGTTTTCTATGCGGCAACATACATTTATGCTAATCACTAAGGTGGATGAGGAGGAGCTGAAGGAGGTGGAGGTGGTGGTAAAAAGGGTCGTGGCGGTCGCGGTGGTCGTGCAAAAAGAAACCATGAGTATAATTTATTAGAATACCACTCAATTAAATCATTGATTACTTCATTATGGAATAACTAATAACATATAACTGCTGGGGAAAATCTTTAACTTTAGCTGTTAATGGACAGTTATTACGTATGGTAAACAAAAAAAATCTTTTTAAATACTGATTCGGTTTATCTATGTAGACAATTTCCAAAAAATATGATTCTAATCACATTTTAATTTCAGAAATTAGACTTCATCAACATTTTGTTAATTGTTTTGGAGAGGTCAACAACCACGAAGACCATATTGATTGTACCTTTTATAATGAATTGGTCGTTGTTGAAACGTCTAGTGAGTATATTTTTAAAGATTAAATATAAATTAAACAAATCAAAACACTAAATGCCGTCCCGCTTTTAAATAATAGACTGCGGACTGTTAGTTATGCATGAATTAAAGTAAAAGCATAACTGGTGTGGTTAAAGTTAGGTTACCTAACCTAACCTAACCCGTCATTGTTTTCGACCAATTCTCTGTAACACCAGTTAAGGTAATCGAATATAGAGGTAAAACCATTCCATCCTATACACAAGGCATTCATTTGTGCATAACTGAAATCCGTCACTATGTTTGTGAATACGGGCCAAGTCAATTTGTGTTTCAAAACAAATGCTTTAAAAGCGTTCAACCACTGTGAAATTGCAACTATGTCGTGCGCTGAACTAATCATCTCAACAACGGGAAACGTGACACTCGAGTTTCTAGGTAAAGGGACATTTACGACTAGAACATAGTAAAGAACTCTTTTGCTGTTTTTGTCAATTTTCCTTACCATTGTACCAGTTGCATCCAAGTAACCAGTTACTGAATTTTGACTTTTAATCAGTTTTTTTAGTATGTCGAACTGTTCTTTACTATAGCAGTGCACTGACGGTATGCCGACATGCTGTACAAAGTTGTTTTCTTTATCGTTATACATCAATAAAATATCATGAAAATCATCTTTATCGTAATCATCGGCAGTCAAAGCCTCTGATCTGATTCTCCCGACGACATCATCTGATTTAATTCCTTGCAAATTGCCACAATTCAACTGAGTGGGTGATGCCACGTCGACAGTGTCCAACCTGAAGGAAAACGCTTTAGTTTTTTGTAGCGCTTCCTTGTTCAGGTTTCATTGAAACCCTTTTACGTGGTTCGTGAGACAATTGTCATATGGATTGTGATGGTAATTTAAACCAAAACTATGCACGTTTGCCACTAACATTCCGTTTTCAGGCTGAACTTTAATTCTAAAAGTTTTGCACCCCTCATGACTACAATACATGAGTAAATTGCAATGGCAATTAAAATATTTAACCCTTCTCACATTAATAACACATGTATTGTTCACAGTTCTTATGCGCTTTCTGAACATAATCGGATATTTAGTCTTATCCAAAAGTTTTTTACCGTTAACATGTGTATATAACATGTGGGACCACTCATCATATGAAAATTTGAAAATGTCTTCAAAAAACGCACATTCATTGTTGTCATATTGTTTTGGAAAACAATGTTTCGTTTCTAAAGGCAGCACAATACCAGACTTAACCGGAGTTTTCTTAAAAAATGAATTTCTAAGGGGACTTGCCACAAGTCCAAAATATTTTCTGCATTCTAATTTACTTGGTGTAACAACATCAGATTCAACGCTTATACTTTCTGGTAGAATTGGAGTACTACAAGGTATTAGTGGATTTCCTGTCATCCAACTGCAATCACTTTGGAGCGATACACTAGTGCATTCAAGTGAAACGTGATCTTTATGCACAAGGTCAGGCTCTGTGTGATCAGAATATGACGTGAAATTTTCAAAACTATTTTTTTTAACACCAGAATTTTCATTTATATAAGCAGTATTTGAATCTATATGGTTTGTCATCAGATGGATTGCACAAAGACACATTGAAGTGTTTTTGACATTGCCTTAACACATTATTACGGTAAAATTGATTTGTAGTGACTTTAATGTATTTACATATGTCATTCAAAATTATGTTATTGTAATTTAAGAAATCGTAAGACGTATAGTTATACTTTTCAATACATTTTATTATTTTACTATTAATTTCTGACACATTACATAAATCAGTATTGTTCATACTTGTAATACGTTAACGAAGATATGAAGTTTCTGTATTCATAGCATTTGCAATTGTTTTTCTTAAACTACGATAATTTTCTTCATTAAAAATGATATTGCAAATATTAGTTACACAACTGTTAGAAACTGAGACATTCCCAAAATTTTATTTTGGATACTGGGTTTTAATATAATGAGCTACCTCATCCAATTTTTCTTTTAAACTCATTTTAAAGCTTATAAATTGTTTTACGTATGAATTAAAAAATCGTCCACATTTTTATCTGTCTGAGTAAGATCTCTTCGACTATTTCGTGTCGGAATTAACAATTCGTCGGCACTTTTTGATGTCTGAGCTTACTCTTCGACTATTTCGTATCGGAATTAATAATTCGTCGGCACTTTTTGATGTCTGAGCTAACTCTTCGACAACTAAGATTATAACTAAAACTACCACTAAATCTACAACCATACCTAAAACTACTTTTTTTTTGTTGTCAACTACACATACAACTACCACTAAAACTACTTTTTTTGGGTTTTTTTTTTTTATTTACAACTATATATAAAACTACAACTACCACTAATACTAACTACAACTACTATGATGGTTGATGTGATGCAAATAAAGCAATGCTGCTGTACGGAAATCGGTCGAACACAAATATCAAAATATAAATGTCAAATATATTAAGTATATATCGATTATGATACTATGATAATTAGTTCATATTTTATAACAAACCTAATGTAAGTTGATTTCATAATTTGTTTTTTCTAAAAATAACCATGTCTGTACTGACAAGTAACACTTTTTCAACATATAAATAAGTATATAAATGTATTTATCATATAAAATCAAATTATTAT
Organism: Nasonovia ribisnigri; assembly: GCA_027563435.1. Lineage (NCBI taxonomy): Eukaryota > Metazoa > Arthropoda > Insecta > Hemiptera > Aphididae > Nasonovia > Nasonovia ribisnigri. Next base: position 27,335 of record JANEHU010000816.1, read on the forward strand.
GAAACCCCTAGCTCCATATTAAATTCCAGTCTACAACACTCTTCTGGCCTCAACAGGATACTGCATAGTAAATTTGGGTTCAACAATTATTGTAGTTGAATTAGTAATTACCATTCTATGTAATAAGCTTTAACAATAACATTTTATCAAACTTAGGTAACAAGTGTAAATGTGTTCCCTTGAACAATACAAATTTGAATCATAATTTTATAATCTTATGTATTAAATCTAAAATGTGAAAAGGATACAACAGTATTGTGTTTTATAACAGATTCAACGATGATTTCCTGTCATAGATCATAATGCTTTAACAGTAAAGGTAGATAGCAGGGCTGGAATGGCTAAATGATTTTTTCTTGTCATCAAATTAATTTTGTAACAGCTTGTGAGTTGAAATCTGCTATTCATGCTGAAACTCAATTAAAAAATATACATTTCTATAAACTATAAAGGAATGTTTTTATCGTTATTCATCACATTTTACAGCTTTTAATACTCATTTGAAAAGTACCCCTTAGTAGTAAATATCCAATGATAATATATTACTGTACAACGGACAATGATGATCTTGGTACGATATAATACTTACTGATCCCAGCATAATGAATCATTTGATACATACATTTTATATTAAATGGCAGAGTTATATAACATCGAAAAAGCATTAAAATCATTGCAATGAAAGTTCGCAAACTTTTTATAAATCAAAATTGACAACAAAGCAAGAATGTTTTAATAATTATTCACAACATTTATATGATATGGGAATATTAATAGTACCTATTATGTACTTTTATTTTATTACAGTTGATAAATAATTTGTTAACATCATATTAAAAAATATAATACATACATAATTACATAACTATAAAGCTAACATTATAAAAAAAAAAAGACATTTAAACACTGTCGGATGTACAGTGTTTAAATGGCTGCATCCGAATTGCGTGCCAAAAAAAAAGCGTTGTTGGTTGACAACCGAATTGCGTGCGCGTATTTTTCGTGACAGATTACAAGTTTGAATAGACGAACGGTTCTCGCCGATCATTTGAGTTTATACTGTAGTAAATTTAATATAGTAATATTTAGTTAAGTATAGTAAATTCGATGGTAATATGGGTTTTATCCGAGGAATGAGATTAGATTAGTGAATAGCGATTAGAAATGATATAAATATAAATAAATATACAATTTGTAATTTTCGACAATCAGTTAATAGTTAGCACTCAGACCGATCTAACGACAAAAAAAAAATGGAAATTAGTGTTATGTTTAGTGAAAAAAATAAAAAACTATATTTAATTGATGGCCATAAATTTCATTTTAACAAATATTTAAATAATAATATTCAAAGATGGGCATGCACAAAACGCATGTGTAAATCATTTTTTTAAATTAAATGAAAATAGTGAAATTATTTTTAGTTTATTAAATCACAACCACGAAAAAGACGATGTCAATATTTTAACTGAACAAAAAGTAAGTAATAAATTAAAACGTAAGGCTTTGGAGGATCCGTTTGAAAAGCCGTGTAAGATTTTACACCGAGAATTACGTGAAGGAGATAAAGTAGTCTAACTACTACAGACACGATGCGTATAAAAAAAAATATTCACTATGCACGTTCAAGTATGATTCCAAAGTTGCCTACAAATTTAGATGAACATTTGGCTCTAACAAATTTAGGTAAAATCAAAACAAATCGAGATGAATTATTTTTGTTAATTAATAATTCAGAAAAAAATATAATAACTTTTTCACACAAACTAATTTGAAATATTTAACTGAATGTGCCGTTTTATATATTGATGGTACGTTTAAAAGTTGTCCTAAACCATTTTATCAATTATTTATTATCATAATTTTATAACTCCCATTCAATTTGCAAATGAGAACAATGACAAATAAAAATATTGTTTCCAATATAGAATTTTGATAATTGAAGATACTACAAAATGAATTAAGTATGTAAAAATATTTTTTACTGTTAAATTATTCAGTTATATTTATCCTTTCTTAACTTATTAGATATTCAACTACTCAAGTTACTTTCAAAGAAGTTAAAAAATCAAGTCTGACAATATGCATTCCAGAAGAAAACTAATCCCAATAATAAACTAAAAATATGTTAAATGAAGATTGTAGATGCTAATGTATTTTTTCAATTTTAACAAATATTGTACAATTAAGTTAAATTAGCTAACAACATCAATTAAATCAATCATAAATGTGTGGTAAATTGTACGTTTCTTAAAAAATTAAAAAAAAAATCAGATTGTTCACCTTCATTATTAGGTATACATGGTATTATAAAATATTATACTTAAATAACTACTTTGTTATAATATTAAGTAAGGATGTCTTAATCCTATTATTTAGGTATCATAAAAATATTTTTATTTTAAACTATAATGTATTTAGTGTTTTGCAACTGAATAGTTCCTTCTGTTTGATTGGTGTTGTTCGCTATTTAGGTACTACCACCTACTAAATACAAGTTAAAATATTATTAGTCCCACTTTTAATTTTACTGTATTTTTTTTTAGTTAGGGGTTAAGTTGAGTTTGTTTCAATTTGTTGAATACATGTTATGATCTTAACTCATATTTTGCATTTTTGCATTACGAATATTTTGATTTGACTGTATGATTTAAATTGGAATAGATTTATCATAGTCCTGAGCTTTTAAATTATGGTAAAATTTTAAAAGGCATTTGTCTAGCAGGTGTTCTATCACATTTTATAAATATTTGACCACAGTTACCTGTGCATTTCCTTTATAGTAGTAGTAATTTCACTTCTACTCCTTTATTTACCTATTAATTATTATAGTTATTTCTTATTACATACTTCTCAATTTAAGCCAATAACGAAAATGTATTATAATAATGTTGCCATGTAGGTACGCCTAATTTCGATAATAATAGATATAGAACTTTTATATTGTTGCAATAGTCAATAATGGTAAACTGTGTATTTTTAAATGAATTCTTATTTGATTTGATGATCCTAAAAAAAATATCTTAATCATTAATGGTGAAATAGATATGTTTTATACCTAATATGTACAATGTATATTTACAAAATATTTAAATCCTGTTGTGGATCACTTCTAGTAAATTGGTAGATCACCCGCTATACAAATGCCTTTTATAGTGATTCATAATAATAGTAATATAAAATGAGGTGATTTAAGTCATGATATATTGAAATAGGTAAGTTGTTTGCCTACATATTACCCTATTGTTTTTAACAATATTCATAATTTTATTGTTAAAATAATCTTAAAATAAAATATTATATAAATTTAAATTTGAAATATTTAGCTATTCATTGTCTTTCACTTTTAAATAATTTGAAATAATTTAAGTGGTTTGTAATATTGTAAATATAATATGGGGTAATATGTAGGATTTGCAATTTTGAATCAAGTTGTTTTTAATTAAATAACATAAGTGAAAAAACGTTGTACAATTAGTATACTTTTAAAAAATACAATAATATTATGCTAGATGTTTACTTATAGGTAAGGTACTATATTATAAATATTTAAAATTATGATTATTGACTTGTTACAGTTAACTCAAAACTAATGTGAAGTAGTTTTTAATAGACATTTAAAAAAAAAATAAACCTTTTAAAAGGTATATCATAAAAATGAGACATATCAGTTATATATGTATATGTATGCCTTCAATACAAGTTAAACTAAAATTTAAGATAAATATTGTATTGATAAAATAATGTTAAATTGTGAGAATAATATTTTCAATATGGCTCAAGTCACCTCATGTTATATGAATTTAATTACATTTTTAGACTTCTATTAGTTGTATCATAAGGTATAAAATAAATTCTTAGGTAGCTTTGTGTGCGCCTTTGAAGAGATTTTACAAAAGAGTAATGAGTCCCTTCAATTTGTCATAAACCATCTGAAATGTCGGCGTACACCTGTATTATATTATGTTATCAAAAAAAAATTTTATCATTTACTATGTAATTATTTATTAGTCTCTTACTAAGTTTTATAGCTACTAAGTATGTTGTATATGTATATTTATATATCGTTCGAACCACAAGATAATTTCATAAGACCTCAAATAACAATTTATTGTTTATTATACCTAGAATATTTTTTTTAGGAATTATATGTATGTGCAATATATTATGTTTATTGTACAATAGGTACCTTATTGAATTTTATTATATTTTATTGTTATTAAATGTTTTTATTATGTATGCATACAGTGTGAATATGTAGATATGTTGGTAATTTAAAAATAGGTATACTTATATTCTATAGGTGTACTAAAATAATAAAATTGTATGATTGTAGGTTATAGTTTATTTAAAATAAAATCATACATTTTTGTATTAATTATTAGTTCATATTATTCAAGTTAAGTTTTATTATTATTAGTTATATCTTACGAAAACACCAAAACCAATATACCATAGTGATGGGAACTATCAAACTATTTAATGATAGTTCACTTTTCATTTAAAGAGTTCGAATACTTTTTTATTAATAAAAATTTGTGATCATTCGAAATTTGAATTATGACTTATCAAACTCGAAATATTATAAATATCATATTGTATAATATTATTTGGTGCATACCACCAATACCACCCTTGCCTAACCTTGGTATTACTTTGGTATACCAAAGAATAAGTAATGAGCAACTTTTGGGGAAAACCTAAACTATCATGAGAAAAGTACCCACCATTTAAGATAGAACTATCTTATCACCTTAAATCGTGCATAGATCATAGTCACCAAAGAAACGGATGTGAAATAGGCAATAGTACATTTGCAACTTACTTGAGAGTTGAGTTCCTACTTCGTCTAGTGTAGTGTAAACCTTCACACTAATGAGGATTATTAATATTATTCTAAATTGTAATTCATATTAAAATGTAAAATGTAATATTTTATTTTTATTTAACTAAAATCCACATTTAATGTTAATTTTTAATATGTTTCTTCATTGTCGGAAATATCATACAAATCGGTCTTGGAATCCTTGGATGTTTCTAGTGGCTGATCTGCCACACTTTCTTTTGATGTTGACATAGGAGTCCCTCTGGAAGGCTTACTGACCCCCTTTGTCAGTTTTTGGCTTAAAAACAAAGAAAAACACTTCGGAGGAACTGGGTGCCTATCGACACCAGTTTTGCGGTCCAGGACACAACATCTGATCTAATAAACAGTTGAAAATTGCGCAAGATAATAAGCAAAGGAGATAAAGGACACTTAGTTCAAGACATAGGTATCTACGTTTTTTTTTTTTAATTTATTAGCTAGGTAATTATTTTAATTATTTTTTTTTTAATTGAGTTGACAGAAATGTTATAATTTATATCTTACCTTTGATTCAGTGACCCAATGCTTCTGCCGTACAACTGCCAGTCGCAACGCCTGCTTCTCCTCCAAAGTAGCTGGAACTAAAAAAGGCAAATCTTGCTTCAAGCTGCTGTGTTTAGGGCACCACCATGAATTACACGTCTAAAACATAAATTTAATTATGGACTAATAGTTGGTTCATTACCATCAATAAAACATAATATGATTGTTCCATTATGCCCGGATGTAGAGAGCAAAGGATTGCTTTTGGAGGATAGTTCCTAAGTAGTAGGTTAGTACAATGGTATTTCAATGTGTGAAATTAAATAATTTGTTTTAATTTTTGAAATATTTATCAAAAGCCTGAAAATTTTATTTAACAGTTTGTAAAAGATTACAGATCAAAGCATTTATAATTCATTATTTTTAACTATAGAATATTAATTTATTTTAACTTTTATGAATTTTAATTTACTGTGATTAATTAAATATGAGTAATACAATGCCTAAATAATATAATATATTATTTTATGTATAAATAAATATATGACTGGTGTTTCTTATTTGAAAACATCACTTGGTTGCACACATATTATCATATAATATATCTTTGTTTAATTTTATATTTATTCATTAGATTCTGATTTCACAATATTTAATTGTATAATATTAATGTTTTCAGAATTTCAAAATTTCTAACAAGAAGTCCAGAATAAACATGGATTAATGTAACCTACAGTATATTTTACAATTAAAACTCAATTACCTTCACAAAAACATCGTCTTCCAGTTGTAATTTGGATAATTGTAATTCAAATTGTTCAATGTATCTTGAAGCATCTTGCTGCTTTATAATCTTCAACATAAAAACATATATTTAACAAATTGTTCACTAATATAGTATAACTTTATATTATTTAGATTATAAAATAGTTACCAATTCCTCATTTAACTTTTTAATACGATCTTTTAACAGCACAACTTCTCCTTCTAATGTTATTGACATTTGCTGTGATACCGTTAACTGGGTTTTGAATTCTTTTTGCTGGGTTTCCTATATATGATTTTAAATTAATATAGTATTTAATGTATGTACATTAAATAATTATAGTGGGTTAAAGTTAATTTTTTAAGTTACTATTATGCGCTCGAGATTTTGAACCTTCTCTGCCAACTCATTATTATCTATCTCCAAGTCTTTAACTTTGAGAACCTCCAATTTTAATTGGCGGTCTAGAGTTGTATTTTCCTAGAAATTAATTAAAAATTATGTGTTTTTAATATTGTATGTTGTAGCTTTTAAATTTGTTAGTGTTTTTAACTAATAACTAGTAATTAAATGTAAATAAAATAAAAATTGTATTTTTAATATAAAGATAATTACTTGTTTCAGTTCTTCATTGTCTGTAATCAAATCCTTGCTCATCTGCTTATATTTCTGGTACTTTTTAAACACTATATCTTTATCGCTGTTTTCAGATACTGACCCAATTTCTGACCGTGAACACCGATGCATCATCACAGATTTTATTAAATTAATAAGTTTATTAGAAATTATTCAAAGTTCAGTATGCACTAATACTGACTGTACTGTACTGCTTTAAATTTTTTTGGTTAGAAATATCAGTAATTATCCAATTAACAATTTTAAAGGTTTCATCAGTGGAGATATAAGAGGTTGTTATACATATAATAAAATATCTATTATTATTTTCTTGGGGATAAATAATTTTACACATTCTTATTATTATAATAAAATCTTTAATTATGTGTTAAATAGGTAGGTTAGATTACCATACTATGATGTATTTGTGCACATATTTGGTATATAAATATTTAATTGCAATTAAAATACCTAATTAAAACAAAAATATGAATTACTTAAACCATCATTATATTTTAAATAAATCTATAGTAAATCTAATAATATTTGTAGGTAATTTTATATTTGTAATATTATTTATCTTTATTACGTAATTAGTTGTTGACATAAATATGATACCAAAGGCTGTGAAAGGTTATATACTTTGTCTATTTCTACAACATTATTTTGTAAATTATAATATTCATACTTACACTTAATTGTCTTATTCATTTTTATACATTAGTATACAAAATGTAACCCTAATATATTATTTGCATTATTACACCTTGTTTAAAGATGTCTTATACTAATAAGGAAAAAACTGATATGTTGACATGTTATATTGATATTCAGTATTCAATATCCAAGAAAAGTGAATAACGGTTGGATTGATGATTAATATGATTATTTTTGTTGTTATATTATAATAAGTAAGTTAAGATTTTACGTATATATTTCTTTATTTATATTTTTTAAATATTAATATGATTGATAATAATTAAATATGTTAATTTTTTTTCCAAATTTCAGTGAAAAAAAAAAATAAAATGTAAAATAAAAAATAATATATTTTAACCCTTCAGTACCCAATTTTTTTAAATTTGTATATTAAAATTTATATACATGGATTAAAATACCAGGAATTCGAAAAAAATAAGTAAAAAAATCTAAATTCATAACTTTTTATTTTAACTTAAACTTTATAACTTGTAGCATTTATGCAACAGTGGGCATTAATATTATAATAAAAACATAATATAGTTACATATGATAATTAGTGAAACAATTATTATTGCGGTTCAAACATAAATATATTGTGCATTTCGAACATTTTATGTAAGTGAAACCTTTACACGACGGCATTTTGCATCTCTCCCGTTTGTCAGAAAATTGTGGCCAGTGGTCAGTTTTGTCAGTACGCACATCTTTTGTGGGGCGAAATGACTGTGGCCTAGTGCTAGTAATTTTTACTTCCAATGATGTTGTTGGTCGTCCACGTCCACTTACTCTTATTTGCCCAGATTTTACCAAACCGCAAGCCAGTTGTTTTCTCCAATCCGGTAATTCAATTTCTGGTTTTTCATTTTGTTGCTCTTTTACTCGTTTGAAGAGCAACCACGAGTTTACAACAGAAAGGTCAATTAAATGGTAAAATAAGCGCATATACCATTTGCGACTGCGGAACCGTATTTTATATCTTCCTATATGGCTATCTAACAAATCGACTCCACCCATATGTTTATTATATTCACTTATAAGCATTGGGCAGTCGATTTCTGTATTAGTCTTTTTAGATCGATCAAATCGGGTCATTTTCGATTTCGGATTTTCTCCGCAGTATGTCGATAATAGCTTAACCGCTTTGTTGTCTTTCCATGTAACTGCAGAAATAGGCGTGGACTCATATGATGTGATATACTCTATAGATTCTCCTCTTTTCATTTTTTTTTCGCCATTTTTGTCTGGTAAAGGGCAGTTAGGAAGACGATTTATTCTGACTGTTCCTAAACTATATATATTTTTTTTGTATAAAAATTCCATCACTGGAATAGCAGTGTAATAATTATCAAAATACATTATATGGTTTTTGTTGACCGGAACATTTCTTGATAATCTTACCACTACATTTGACGAAGCTCCGAAATCTGGTTCATCGGGGTGTCGAAATATCGAATTGTTTTCTTGGCCGGAGTAAATCTCAAAACGATACGCATATCCTTGTGTATCTGTCAAAACAAACAATTTAAACCCCCACTTATGTGGTTTATCTGGAAGATACTGTTTCATGTAACTTTGTGCTTTAGTTGCGCATAATTGTTCATCTAAAGATAAAGCTTGTTTGCAAGGTATAGAAGAAAAGCGATTATTCAAGTAATCAATTAGAGGTCTCAGTTTATGAAGGCGATCACGATTTGGGTCATTTGATGATAGCATATTATTATTATTATTGAAATGTAAAACACTCTTAATTAGCTCAAATCTATTGCGACTCATAGCGTTAAATATCATAGGATATCCCAATTCAGCGGACCAATAGTCCCTAATTTTTGGCACATGCAGTACAGAAGCATAAATACAAATTCCCAAATACCTTTTTATTTCATTAATACTTAATGTAACTGGTTTGTTAGGATTCTTTTGAACAGCATACAATTCAGTTTCTTCTTTGATTTTGGTAAGAAGCTCATCAGTGAAAAAATAAGCAAAGAAATCCAGTGGTGTTTCAAGTAAATGCAAATCATGAGGAAGTGTAGGTTCAATAAATGTTAGACATGCAGAAGGTGTGACTAAACTACCTTTTTTCCATTTTAAATTTGTTAAAGCAGTTGTTTTTTTTTTTAAATTACCTGTTTGTTTTGGATTTGATGATTCATTGGTACTAGCTCTTGAATTATTCACTAATGGGGAGGTAGATACATGTCTTACACTGCGCCTTGGTGTTGAATTTACAACGTTGAATTGATTTTGATTAGTTAAATTTGATGTAGAAACAGAAGGTAAATGTATTGTTTCCCCAGAGTTACATTGTATTTCAATTGGCAAATCCAATAAATCCAAATTACCTAATATAATTTTTCGTATGATAAAAGTATAAATTATGTATAGTATATAGTAATTAAAATAGTTATTTTACCTTCATCATTGTCATAAGTAGGAATACCAACATTTTCGTGAATATTTATAACATCATGGTCTTGTTCGTTGTCAGAAACATCCAAACCATCTTCACTATCCGACCAATTAGTATTATAAAGAAGTTCCAATAATTCTTCGTCATTTAAAATGTTACGATTCATGTCGTTGATTTATTGCCCACTGTAGCAAATATGCAACATGATTAGATTTTAGTATAATTCAAATAAAAACGAATAATATCTATGCTGGTGTATATATATAGAATCTATATAACTTACCTGAGTATGTAGTATTTTTTTTTTTAAGAATAAACGAAGATTTTACGTATATAATGTCAAAAATAAAACGCACATAAACGTTATTATCACAAAAAGTACTATGCACAATTTGGCGGGAAACTAAACATTGATTATTCATCATATCGCCGTGTTGTTAATAACAGCTGGTAGATATTTCTTTCTAGATTAACCAGATAGCGCCACTTACTTAAAATATATTGAAAATAATAAAATATAATTATGTTTTGAACGTGTTGCACTTCTGCTACAATGATCATTGAAGGGTTAAATAATCTAAAGTTTATATAAAATTAAAATAATTAATAATTCAATATTTTATGTCGTTTTTATATATTTATACAATAAAAATAATTAATATATGTTATTTATTTTCAGACAAACAACAAATAACGATAAATACCTAGTCTAATCCATCAACAATTTGTGATTGAATCGAATCATTTTTCAGTTTAAGACTCGTTTAAGATATACGTTCAACAATCAAGTGGCTAATACAATATAGTATGTAAGTTATAAAATTATAATTCACTAAAAATAAATATATTTCACCCATTTTCAAATATTAGTGAAAATTATTATATTAAAAAATAGAATATTAAATAAATGAATATCAAATTAAATCATTATATTAGGTAAATAAATAAAATAGTTTTAATAATCTAAAATTTAAATAAAATTTAAAAACTCAGTTGTCAGTATGTTATGTTTAATTAAAATATATTTAGTAAATCACAATTTATTTAAAAAAAGTAAAAGTAAAAGATGATAAAATTATATATATATACACACAGGTATAGTTACAGTATAGTGGTTATGGTTAGTATACACACATAAAATATTATTTTATTTAAATTGAATATTTAAATTATAGTTAAAAAAAATATTACTAATATTTTAAATAAATTGTTTATATTTACAGGCAAAACCAGAAAGATAAAATAATTATAATCGATTTTGAATTCACGAATTATCAATGTACTGATTTAATACTTATTTCTGCAGCTATAACACAAACTCACATAAAATCAAAAATTAAACGTATGCGTGGTCGACCACTAATAATATCACCTGATGGAAGAATAACATTAATGAATAATTTTTCCTATATGAAAACCAGAGATTTGTTGCTAAAAATTTTTGAAAAGAAACCAGATCAACTACATGTTATATTAAATGAATTAAATTTAGCTATGGAAACAAAAAATTCTAATTTAAGTAGAAATTATTTAAAAAACTATCTTAATTTTAATAACCAAAACGCAATTATATTACTATGGAACGGTAGTTCAGATAAAAACATTTTATTAAGATTAGGTTTTAATTCAAATATAATGTTGAATATGACTGCATACGATACTGGTAATAATAAAATATTTTATTTAAAATTAATTAATTTTCAAAGTAATGAAATTATATTAAGCTATAAATTAGGTTATATAATTAAAAATGGTAGATTTTTATCATTGAAAGAAACACATGATTTAATTTGCGATCTTAACCATGATATTACATTTATACACGACGCAGTTAATGACGTAAAATTAACGAAATGTATTTTCAATTACCTATGTATGAAAATCAGTTATGAGAACATTTTAAGTAAAATATTAAAATAATATTGTCTTATCTTTATTATCAATAGTTTGTAATAGTTTTAATTTGTTGTACTTTTAAATTGGAAATTAGCCTTTATCGAGTTATATAATACCTAACTTAATATTTTATCATGTATATATCCAGTGGTGTTTTGGAGGGTATACGCGGGTATACGACGTATACCCGTGAACCAACTTGGTGATTTAGCGTATACCTTATAAAAGTAACGGCAATACGCACGTATACGCACGTATACGCTCGTATACCTACTTCATAAACAGAAAAAAATCCATAGGGCATAGTTTATTTTTAGAAAATTTCTTATTGGTAGGTTAATAATAAAATTGATAATTGATTATTATTTATAGCTATCGATTATCATCTAGCTATTGCTATATTCATTAGGTATCAAATTATAATAATATATCTACAAGCGGCCGTTGATGTTTCTATACAAGAATATACTAGAATACTATTACTAGATAGTGTGGCGAGTGCTATTCCGAGAGCTGACGTCCTGCAGCATTGCTCATCTTCCGTTATTATTTATTTTACATTTTGTTTCTTGTAATATTTTTTTTTTGTGACTTGTGAAGTGAAGTGTTAAGTGTTGAAAATATGGATTCTACAGACTCGAAAGAAAAAAACACTTTATTTTCTTATTTTTCAACAAATAAGATAATTATTTTCCCAATAAAACTACCATGGCTACTGAATATACCTATGTAGACTTATTAGGGACAATATGTGGATAATTTATTCAACATCGAGTTAACAGTAAAAAGTTTTTTTTTGCATACTTGAGAATAGTTTTAGTGTCAGCTTATTTAGCTTTTTTTGTTAATAGTGAGAAAAAATACTATTTATTTAAATTTTAAATTGTTATAATTCTTTTTAATATTATGGTAAATAAAAACACCTGAACAAAATTATTTTAAACCATTTACTTTACTATAATTTAAATATATCAAAGGAATATTGGTTTTTTTATGTTACAATATATTGGTATATTGTATAATATTATTATTTTATAGGTATGTGTATTGTCTTAGCTGTATATTATAAAATCTATGCTATAGTGCAATTCAAGTATGCAACTGTGTACCATTTATTTAAGGAACACTTATAAGTTATAGTGCTATATTTTGTCAACATAATAAAACTTTTCAAGATTTATCTCACCATTATTAAAATACCTATAAGTATTCTAAAAGAATACCATTTGTTAATTTGTATTATCTTTAATTATTTTAAATCTAAGATTATTTTCAACACCTACAAGTATTACTCAAGTGTATTGTGTATTGTACAATGTATATTTTACTTGTGCATTTTTTATAATATTTGTATAAAAAGAAAATTCATATACCTACCTACCTATTTATATTACCTACCTATATTCATTGTTTATTATGGCATATGTTTATAATTTTAAGAGAATATGAGGAGAATATTAGTTAAATAAGTTATGTATAGCAAAATCTATTCTTATTGTGCTAAGAAAATAATTAAAAATTATATCGGTACCAAATACCTATCTCTTATTCAAGATACTAGAAATTTTGAATGGTACCTGAAATAATTATATACTAAATACTTAGATGGTTTTATTTGGTGTAAGTAAAAGAAAATCTATTTTCCGAGACATCTCCATCTATTCAATTAGACAGTGTTGAGACTTCTGAAGCTGACTGTCAGGATTCACTGTGGCCGTCTGAGTGGACATGATTATGCTTTTATTTTACAATTATATTAATATTTTTTGCCTTTAAAATCGGGCAATTATTGAATTTTCCATAGAAACTTTAAATACTTAGATAAATCAAGAAACAATATGGTATAAAATTAATATACATTTTTTTTTGATATAAAAGCTTATACTCGTGAACATGAGATCTAAAAAAAACTTGAATATTCGCGAGCGAAGCGAGCGTCGTTTTAAGTGATAAAATCTGATATGTTTTGATCCCAATAAATACACGATAGTCATTGTCATAAATTCTTCCGCGTATACCCTCCAGTTTTTTTACCAAAACACCACTGTATATATCACTATCATAAATCATATATTCATATTATAATTTATCATTAGATTAAGACTTGTAATAACATGAAATATGATAAATATGTTAATTGATCAATGGTTAACGCTAACGACTGTAATAATAATCAATAATGATAATCGCGTACTTTTTAGTTTTTAATTTAAATATAACATTTCTACTTATTTTAATTTCAGTAAAATGCAGCGAAACGTTATAACAAAAAGAACTCGCATGAACGTAATTGGAAGCGGTCTTGTTCAGTTAAATCGATTTAAAAAATGTTCAAAAACGTTTATTTTAAAAAACGATTTTAATTTCATAGACTTTAACCAATTTTTTGACTACGGTTTTGAAATGATAGTTTGTAAATTAAGAAAAATGACACAGCAATCAAGTATTAAATTTAACTTGTATCTCGACTGCGTTTACGTACATGTGTTAACGCAGGAACGTCGAGATATTTCATTTAAAACAGAGAATATGTTAGCATTTACAAATTCAAATTTAAAAAATTTATTAAAAAAAATGTTTGATAAGCTTATCAAGGAAGAATCGGACTTTGTGACTAGAGGAAGTGGTTGGAGTTTAGAATCAATTGATGCATTACAAATAAGGATTAATATTGTAAACCGGTTAACCGGTCGTGGTTAGTTTACCTGGACTGTGTAAATCTATATGGAAAATCTATGCTATCTGCTTTACCTTTTAACAATTTTGAGTGGTATAACGATTTATCAATAGATATAACACAAATTAAAGATGATGCTGAATATGGTTATATTTTAGAAGTAGATGTTATTTATCCAAAAGAATTACATGAAAATCATAACGATTTCCCATTTTTACCTGAAAATAAATGTCCTCCAAATTCTAAAGTGAAAAAACTATTAACAACATTAGAATCGAAATTTAATTATATTGTACATTATAGAAATTTGAAGCAGGCCATTGCTAATGGATTAAAAGTAAAAAAAGTTCATAGGATTCTTCGTTTTTCACAATCTAAATGGATGGCACCATATATCGAATTATGTACAAATATGAGGGATAAGTCACGAAATGAGTTTGAACGTGCATTTTGGAAGTTATTAATTAACAGTGTGTATGGAAAATGTTAGAAAAAGGATGTTAATGACACTAGTATGTAACGAGAAAAAAGCTCATCGTTTAATGTGTAAAACGACATTTAAAGATAGAACTATATATTCAAAAAATTTAATGGCAATTCATATGAACAAGGAAAAAATTAAATTTGATAAACCTATTTATGTAGGATTTGCAATATTAGATATTTCAAAATCGATAATGTATCATTTCCATTATGATGTAATGAAAAAAATGAATGGAAATAAAATCGGAATTGTGTATTCAGATACTGATTCACTAGTTTATGAAATTAGAACTTATAACTTTTTCGATGATATAAAACATAAATTATTTTCTTACTTTGATACTTCAAATTATCCGAAAAATCACTATTGTTATAGTGATCTTAGAAAAAATCAACCAGGGAAGTTTAAAGACGAGTTAAAATATGAAATTTTAATAGAATTCATTACTTTACGTTCTAAATTATATGCCTATAAAATAAATGACAAAGAAGTAAAAAAAGCTAAGGGTGTGAAAAAGTATGTAATTAAAAAACACATGCAATTTAACGAATATTTAGATATATTAAATGCTTATACTAACAATTTAACTAGCGATGAACAAAAAATATGTAAAACTATGAACTTTATTCAGTCTAAAAACCATTTTGTATATTCAAAATCTGTAAATAAAATAGCTCTTAGTGCTAATGACGATAAAAGGATAATTATGCGTGATGGTATTAATACTATTGCATATGGTCACTATCATTTAAAAAAATAGTAAATTTATTTTAATTCTATACATGTGAATATTTAAAAAAAAACCAAATTAAAATTTTAAAAATATGTAAAACGACAAACAGATTGATAACAATTGTAAAGTATTTCAACATTTAACATACAGTTATTTAATTTAATTTTAAAAAAATCAAGTCTACAATTTAAAATGTAACAATTCCGTACATTGTAATGATGAGATGTTTATAAAATCTGAACAAATAGGTATTGATTGTTACATTTCGTTAAATTACAAATTCATGTATAATTATTTTAAAGTATCGTTTACATTTACCCACGAGTTATGACTATTGTCAAAACCTAACCATTTAACATATAATTTGTTTTTATGTTTTTTTATAACACGTTCAATAAGAAAGGTATCGGGAAAAAATGTTTTTTTTTAATTCTTGTGAATAAAAATGTCCTAATATTATATTATTTAAACTATCTTTTAGTTGATACGTTAATGGATCTGTATTTAAAATTTTAGAAATAGTGAAAACTTCCGTTGTCCAATTTGGTGTATAACCTTTACTAAAATTATGTTTATACTTTGATATTCTCACTTTATCATTTATTTTAAATTTAAGTTTTTTTGATGTATTAATTTGTATTGTATTTCTTTTTATTGTAATCGGCTGGGTCCGAGCTTCGTGTGGTGTACATTTTATTGTTGAATGTTTTGTATTATTATAATTATATACTAATTTTGAAATTGAATTATACCAATTCCATGTACCTGTTGATGTAAAATGTTTGTAAATTTTATTTTTTATAGTTTTTATAACACGTTCAACCATCCCAGCCTTTATGCTACTATATGTTGAATAATGTCTTATATTATATTTTTTCATAACACTTTGAAATTCACTATTGTAAAACTCTGTACCATTATCTGTTTGTAATAAGTTTGGTCGATTTTTTTTTAATATTTTTATTATTCCTTTTGTACATTCCTTTGCTGTTTTATTTTTCAGAGGTTCAATCCAAAGATATTTCGTATATGTATCAATAACAATTAAAATGAATTTAAAACCATTATTCTTTCTAGCCTGTGTCTGCATATCAATTAAATCAGCTTGCCAAAGATCATCTTTAAATCGAGTTATTACACTACGTCTAGGAAATATTTTTCTCGCTGGTTGATGTAACTCGTCAGCTATACACTCTAATGTTGTCATTAAACAATAATATTTCTTTCACCTAATTCTTCTAAAATAGAAATAATTTCATTCTTAACACCAGTATTACCAACACTTTGTGATGATGTTAAAAGATTTAATCTAGTTACTAGTTCATTTGGATCGTCATAATAAACTAATTGTGTTTGAGGTATTACATCTTTATATAAACCAGAACCTACCTGCGGTGTTGAAGTAAAACTAAACATATTTTTAATTGGAGGATCAGTGGTCATAGAACTGTTTGCTGCAGGATGAAATTCAAATGATTCATTTACCATGGTTGTATTATTATGAACATTACTACGTTTAGCGCTCGAACTAGATAAATTATCGTTTAATTGTGTCACGGTATAAATCGTGGAGCTTTAGAGTTATTAATTTTAGCTATTTCTTCGTTTAACAATTTTTCCTCGTATTTCATTCGATCATACAGAGGTTTTACAACGGTTGACCATTTATTGAACTTTGAGGTTTTAGGTTTCCCATCTGCTTTTAAATGAACTCCAGAAGTTTTTAATATTTGGTAATATGATTCTATATCTTCTATAGTTGTATTTTTTGGATCCTTCTCACATAATAAAGACCATAGCCCTAGAGCCCACGGATAGTATGTATTAAGCAACTGTAAGTTACCATGACTAAAGGTTACAGAGTGTTTTCCTATTTTATATGAACCACTAGCTTCATCATAATGCATACCATAAGACTTATCATAACGTTTTAATTTAGGACGTTTATTAATTAAAAAATTTTCAAATGATGAATTTAATTCATTGTCATTATCTTCATCACTATTGCATACGGTTTCTGTATTTTTTAGTTGCGAGTTACATAAAGTATTTTTTTCAGTTCGTGTATTCAGTGGCTCTATTATTGGTTTAAATGCTTCACGGAAATAGTTGTCAGAATCTATAATACCACGTTTCATTTCCATTATTTTTCGTTTAATATTTTTTTTCGATGCTATTAAATTTGTTAACAAAACTTTTATTTTGTCCATTGTAAGAAATAAATTCAATATAACTGTATCGTATGACTACTGATAACACTATGCAGTTAATGACAACAGTACTATGGTATTTATATATATTAAAATAATATTAAGGTTTACAATAAATTGAAACATCATCAAGTGAACAACGACAATATTACTATATGTCACATTACTAATTTATTTTATTTTTATAAACGTATGAAAACCACATCTATACCTTCCTTCATTCATTTCCCGAGTTTTATCGACAACCAAAAACCCGTAATCAATATGATTCCAGCATAAATGTGAAATTTTCCGAAATTCTGAGAAATCCATATCTGCAGACGAATGATCATTGAATATATGTCGTAAATTTGTATCATCTTGTTTTAGTATCATTAAAAAATTTGCGTTATC
>JANEHU010000817.1:0-46588 GCA_027563435.1 Nasonovia ribisnigri
TAATTATTATTTTGACGTTTTATATTTCCATTGCTTTCATTATTCACTCCCTCTCTATTAAAATTCTGTAACTCTACGTTATCCTGTAATTTGTCTATTTTCGCCTTAGAATCATACTCAAGTTCCTCATCCCGAGCCATTTGCATAGCTGCTTCCAAAGTTTCTGGATCCCTGGCTTTTAATCTCAATTGCAAATGCTCTGGTAACCCGTTAATAAATACTACCATCGCGATCTTTTTATTTTGTCGCTTTACCCCTTTCGCTTCGCCGTCGTCCAGTTCTGCTGTACTGGCCTTACATAATTTATAATACATTTCTTCGATTCTACTAGCAAATTTCGTTACACTTTCCCCAGGAGCCATTCTCGCACAACTTAACCCTATTGTTAGTGCTCTCTCCGAAACTCTATGTTCAAATGCTCCCTGTAAAATAGATTTTATACTTTCCCAAGTATCTGTTTCCCTATATTTGCATGCTTCTAAAGCATTACCTGCCAATTTCGAATTTATTATTTTTAATAGTAACGGTCTATCCGCAGACGTTACTTCTTTAATTGCTATTTCGCAAGTGTTTATAAATTCCGCCACATTTTTTGAACCAACGCATATTGGTATTATGCTACTCCATTTATCAACGTCCATTTTAATTTTTCTTTCTATTTTTTCTACGCTCTTTTTAACTGCTGATTCCAACTGTACGTGTTTTACAGTAGGATCGGATCGTAAACCTGCCCTCTTAGACTCTCTAATATCAGGTTCAAGTGTTTTATTTAGTAACTCCTTCTCCCTTAGTTCTTCCAAATATTTTTGTTTACTAGATTCTGGCGAATTTTCACACGATTCGTCAGTATTTAAATCAATTAACGCGTCAGTTTTTATTTCTTCTTTTTTATCGTTTACCTGTACCCCTTTATCCTGTGTACTATTTTCGCCTACTGATTCATTCGCAGAACTACCTGAATCGTTATTCATAAATATAATTTCCTCATTAAAATATATTTAACTTAAATTAAAATATTTTTTTCGTTATTCCAAAAAAAAATCCCTTATGTATTTACTACCAGTAATACACTTTTTTATTTATTCTTACAATTATTTATTCCTTACGACAAAAAAAAATATCTATATTCCTATATTCTTTCATAAATTAAATAATAAATTTTATTTATTATTTACGTATATTATTCCGCGTCGTTTATACGTTATACAAGCTCGCACTACAGCGACACCTTTATTCCACTAATACAAACATTATTCCGTGATTGAAAATTATGTATTATTTTCGGTTAGCTACTCCCAAAATTCTTTACAATAATTATCACTTCTATTAACACTTTTATAACTTTTCCTATTTATTTTAAATAATCACTTTTAACCAATATACTTATTCTATTTAATTTTTTATAACCAATTATTTACGTATTATTTTATTTTATAAAATATACTTATTCTAGGCATGCCCTAACTTTATTTTCACTCTGGAATCCCAAGTTCCGTATATAATCTCAAATTTCTTTCAATATAAACTCATATAATTTTCCCATAAACATCAATATGTTTCTAAATATTCTGTGTGCACACCTCTCAATAAATTCCACAATAATCTTTATTTTGTAATTTAGGACCTATCTGTCCATAAATTCAATTAAACAACACGTAAGGACTTACTCTTTGCCTATATCAATTTTATCTCAATTATTTTATTCAACACTATAATATTCCACATATTATATTCAACACAATTATTTTCTCATAACTTTTATTCATCAATTTAATTCTCAATAACTTTTATTCATCAATTCAATTCTCAATAACTTTTATTTATCACATATAATTCTCAATAACTTTTATTCAACACATTTATTTCTCAAATGTTTTTATTCAACACATAAGGCTTACCACTTTGCCTTAACACAAAAAAATTCTTTACTCAATATTCTCAATAACCAATTATTTATTCACTTAAATCTCACAATATTTTATTCTCAATATATATCTCAATTCATATATTTATCAACTTTATTCTTCTTTTATTATTCCATCAACAATTTATTTCCTTTATAACCTCTTTTTTCTATTTATTTATCCTTCACAATTATTTAAAACAAATCCCTTTTATTTAATTCTTTCTTATAACTTCATTTATTTAATCTCAATTATTTTTCAAACATATATTCCTTTTTATTCACTTTTATTCAACCAATTATTTATTCTTTTTTTTTTATGTATTATTTTTATACGTCTATAAAAATAATATTCCTACACCAAAAAAAAAATACAGTATTTTATTTAACGTTAGTATCCTTAATCTAACGGAAACGTGACCCCAAGCTACAATTCTTAATATTTATCATCAATTTTTTCAAACTTACGCAGTTGCTGCCTCTGCTACCCATTGTCTACTCATGTCTACTTCAGTTGTTCTTGCCTCGCTGAGTCGCTCTCGTAGATTCTTGTTATGCCCCGGAGTCGTTGAAAAGGTGATCAATCCTCCCAACAGTGATCCTTGATGGACTGCCTCCGCGGAATCCTCAACTTGACCTGGATTCCTGTGTAGGGCCTCGTTCCCGACTGCGCCAGATGTAGTAAGCCCCAGCCAGTTCCTTGTACTTGAACTCGGCTGTGCCACAATATAGTAGCCAACTCGCGAGGTTACCAGATGAAATGGTCAAAGACTTGACTCAATTGTAAAATAATCGTAGACAGGTTGTATTTCTACTGAATGTAATTTATTTATTCAAACACTGAACGTTTATTCGTAAAATATTAAATGTTACAAAAATATTCTAAGTACAATTTATGATTAAATGGAAATATTTCTAAGTCCAGTTTAATCAGAGAGTAGAGTGACGAGAAGGTGCTCAGAGTAGCTTGGTCAGATCACGTCTAAATACAGGCTGTTTCGGGGTCCCTTATATATCCCGTTGGTCTCCCCCCCAGCCACTGATAGCGCGCATCCGGGTTCTTGCACGTGCCGGATGCTTGTCTATTCTCAGAATGCTTATGCCCACGCTTTCCTGTCAGTGTTGTCCTTGTAATTCGCAGATTAGATATTTGCGCATATATTCTTATACACATAATAATATATATATATATATATATTATTATATTTCGGCTGTCTAAATAGAACAATAGTTCTTGTCTCCTTGGTATTTGCATATATCGTGTTTTACCGGCTGCCCTTCACTTCCTAGAATGGTTATTTTGCATATCATGTCCTTCGGACGTACCCCTATGTTAGTTATACATTAATACTGTTGTTTTGGGTCACTGGCTCCTAGCAACTATTACTATTGTTCCGGGTCACTGGCTCCTAGCAAGGTACAGAACAAAAACGAAGTACAATAAGTAATGTAAGTATATTGTATTTGTTAGGTATATTTAATTGTAATTGAATCAGTAGTGATAAATACATTTTTCAAAACACAATTTGCGAAACACCGTCGAATGCTATTTAAACTTTAATAGGTATTAATAGGTAATAGGTATTAGTAAAACATAATAAATATAGGTACTTAATACAAATAATTTAATTTTATAATCGTGTTTAAAAATCTATCATATGTTAAATACTATTATGTACTAAAGCAAAATAACAATTTATAATATACTTCAAAAAATCATTCTTTCTGGCCAAGGCACAGATCCTTCGTTCATAAAATATGCAGTATATTTTTCTCTCAACAGTCTAGCGATTTGTGATGATTTACTGATGAATGATTACTTCCAGCATTTGAAATAGGTTATAATCCATTGTGTGATTGAAACCTCCAAGAACCTTCAATTATTCTATACTCATCAAGATTTTCTTCATCTAGGGGAGACCGGGGACAAATGTTACATTTTTCACTAAATTATAAATTTAAAAAAAACTATTTATTATTTTCAAATATTTTTTTTTTATTTGATAGAACAACTTAATACCTTTTAAATGATATCACAATATCTTCATAAATTAATTTTAAAGCCGAGATATTTAAAAAACAAAAACAAAAAAAAAAATGTTACTTTCGAAACCTTGCAAGGTTCAAAAGTAACATGTATGGTAATGGTAGGTATAATAAAAAAACATAAAAGAATTAATAACATTAGCCATAAGGTATATATTATATTCAAACAAAATAAAAAATACAACTGTTCATCTCAAAAGTAAAACTTAAAAATTTAAAATAACAATATAAATATGTGCCAGAACTTCAACAAATATTCATAAACAAAAATATATAATATAATAGTCAGTCTCGACAGTAAAAACATAATATTTAATATAAACAAAATATTATTCATAACCAAAAAAGAATTAATTAATAATAAAATAGTCAGTCTTGACAATTTAGCAATATAATAGTCAGTCTCAACAGTAAAAACATAATAATAAATATAAAAAAAATATTATTCATAACCAAAAAAAATTAATTTATAATAAAATAGTCAGACTTCACAATTTAGCATTATAATAGTCAGTCTTGACAGTAAAAACATAACAATAAACATAAAATATGATATAATTGATTTCATATTTAACCAAAATTGTTGAAAATATATGTAGGTATAGAACTATTTAGGCACCTACCTCATCAGCCTCACAGTTATCACATTTATAAAAAGCAGTAATTTTTGTTGAATCAGTACAATTTTCATGTGACCAGAATTTACACTTTAGACATTGTATCCATGTTTCTTTATCTTTACTATTTGAATATGTATCTCCAGTCTCCACAAACTAAACAAAAAGTCTCTTCTTCTTCTTCTTCACTATCAACAATCTTCTTTTTATTTTTCTTAGGAACTGTTTTTAATTTTTTGTTTTTTATAGGTTTTTTTTATTTTCTTTAAATTGAAGGCTTCTTTTAGCAGTATTGGTTACTTTGTTTTCAAGTTCTATTTTTTCAGGCGTGTCAGTCAGAATTGCTGTCTTTCCTTTTTTTCTACCTACCTTATTTAAAGCTTTTTCTTTAAATTGTACTTTTGGATATGGTTTTATATGCTCTGGTGTTATCAATATTTTTGATGGCTGTTGATCCACATCATTTAATATTATTTTCTCTGGCTGAATAGTAGGAGTAGTTTCTACGTCTTTTATTGGTTCTGAATATGTCTGCGTCTGGATATCTATCATTATGTCTGTTACAGTTGATGGTGCATACTCATCTTCGCTAAATGCATCTCTGTTAAAAGGCCAAATCCCTGATTCTGAAAAACCATTTAATATGTTTTTAGGAGTAGCAGCACTAATAATAACTCCAGAAGAAATATGGGGTATATCATATATGTATAGTTATTCTCTTTCCAGGATTATTGTGCATCCAAGCAGTCATATTTTGATTAATACACTTTTTAAACGGTCCATAAACTGATCGATCCAGTGGTTTAAGTTAGTTTGATATTAATCATAACTCATTACTTATGAGACAACATAGTAACACACGTACACTGATTATCGAGTTGGTTAAAAAATCCCATAATTAATTTTTTTTTTTATATGATAATTTTTTATCAGGTGGATTTAAGAATGAATATATTTAAAAACTCAGGGGGGGGCTTAAATAACATTAGAGGGGGCTAAGCCTCCCCCCCTAGACCCCCCAAATTGCGCCTATGCACTGGTGATGATGGCAAAAGAAGTAAGTATACTTAATTACCTTGTAGGTATCTTTGTAAATACTTCTTTTATTTAAAAATCTACTATTATTAATGAAGTCAAACCTACATGGATTCATTTCAGAAATTAAAGCTGCTACTGATTCTGTATGGCAAGATATAAGTAAGCATCTAGATGGTCACATGAGTAAAAATGCGTTACATATTTTTGCTCAACAAGGCCGTCATGGTATTAAAACTATTTTGGGGATAACTGATGTTTCACATCAAGATGATGTATCAGATATTGATCAATTTGATATTCATTCAAAAATGCCTACTGATTCTGGTAATTTATGTGTTTAATTATTAGAGTATAATACTATTTATTTTCTAATTAACTAATAAATGTAGTATGTACCCATAGTATTTTATATGAATTTAGTAATTAAAAATGTTTTTAACTATTATTTTAATAAATTCTAATTCATACTTATTCATTCAATAATAGTATCATTAATTGTATATAATATTAATACTATTCATATGCCTGCGATAAATTATACTAGGTACCTACATATTATTATTATTATTATAAAATCAATGTTAGTATGATATTTTAGAAATTTATAACATAAAAAATATACAGCCCCATATAGGTGATAATTTTATAATTTAATATACATTAAATCGAAGATTAAAATAATTATTTAAGTTTTACCTTATCTTTTATATATAATTTAAATCAATAAAGTCACCTATAGTTTTAATTTGTACTAAATATAGATAATACATACTAATAACTACAATAGTAAGTTACCTAATCACTTAATTATCTATATTATGTTGTCTTGGCCAAATATTATTATATTTAGTATTTGCCTACTTAAAATTTAAATTAATAATTACAAATTTCATAGTTGAATAAAAGAACCTAATTGAAGGTGTTTAGGTAAAAAAAAGAGTAATTACTTATTTTTGCAGATAGACCTATAGTTTATAGGGACTGATTATTAAAAACAACTGTTTGTAATCACAGAAAAACATTATTGTATTTATATTTGTATTTAGGTATTTTGGTAGGTCCGCAGGTGGGCCTTCACTCCTCGATTGTCTATCGGAGGGCATCCAATAGCGCTGTCAAAACAGCTGAGATACCTCGGGGTCATCCTCGATCAGAGGCTCACTTTCGCCCAACATATCGAAAAAGTGACTGGCAAGGCCGCCCGTTCCGCAGCAGCTCTGGCAAGGCTAATGCCGAACATAAGTGGCCCCTGCCAGTGGAAACGCCGGCTGCTGGCCTCAGGTTGAGAGCCAGGTGATGTACGCGGCTCCAGTGTGGATCGAACCGGTAATCAAGGTCGCTAGGACGAGTGCCACGCTGATTCGCCCCCAGAGGGCAGCCGCCCTGAGGGTCCTTCGGGCCTACAGGACTGTGTCAGATGCCGCCGCCCTGCTATTAGCGGACATGCCGCCAGCGGACCTCCTGGGCCTAGAGAGGCTCAGGATCAGGTCCAGGCTTCTCGCCGTCCACGCGCCAGGTGCGCCCCGCGTTTCCAAGACGACCATAAAAAGAGAAGAGAGGAAAAATACGGTCACGCTATGGCAGGCCAAATGGTCCGCGACACCGAAAGCGGCCTGGACGCGCCGCATCCTGCCGGACGTCCGTAGATGGCAGGGAAGGACCGTGCCCAGGGTGCCTATGTCATAACATATGACCCAGGTACTCACCGGGCACGGTTGCTTCCAATGGTACCTCCACCGCATGGGCCGGGCCCCAAGCGCCCGTTGCCACCTCTGTCCGGAGGAAGCCGACACCGCGGAGCACACCCTGTTTGACTGCGAACGGTGGAACGGCCACCGAGAAGAGTTAGCCGCGCACCTGGGACACGCACCGGGGGCAGCGGATCTTCCCGACATCTTGTGTGGGCCGGATTTCGATCTACTGCCAGCCGACCCAGATCAGAGGCAAGCCATGTTGCTTAGGGCCGAAGAGGGTTATCGGCTATTCTACAGAATGACGGAGGCAATCATGACGGTGAAAGAAGAGCTGGAAAGAGCCAGGCAAGCCACCCTGAGGGACCCCGGTCCAGATCCGGACGTCTAGCCAAGGACCAAGCAGAAGGCATCTGTCACCTCAACATGAGAGATAATATGCATAAATAATATAATCGACCATGTACCTATAAATTGATATTGTAAGCCCCTCGGACCGGTCCCCTAGCAGACATATATTTACCAGCGATCTCTGTGGAAAGTATGCTAGGTCGCAGGGGCATCTAAAATTGTCTTGATATTGTAAAAAAAAATAACTAACATATATGTATGTATGACTTTTACAATAAACGATGGGGGCCGGAGGAAAAGTAATGCTAACGTGGTCCTTCCTCCGGTCCTCGATACTACCCAAAAAAAAAAAAAAAAAAAAAAGGTATTTTGGTAGGTATAAATTAATATACTTTATAGGTTTATTGTGAAAGATATCTTTATATTTTAAAATGTTATCATAAATTACTTGTTCCGACCGTTCCTAAAGTAAGACTTATGTTTGATATTAAATGTTTAAATGTTTCAGTATAAGTCGTCAATGCTACATAAAAAAAATTGTAATTGATAACTAATTATAGTTTTCTCCTAAATATTAGATTAATATTTAAAACATTGCTTCATACATTTTATGTGGGCTTTCTATTTATGAATATGTACTTATATTTACATTTTTTGGGATCAAAAAATATATTTTAAACTATTATATTTTAATTTTAAATTGTAGATTTCACTGATGATAGTATTGATGATAGTTTACCCTGTTTGAAATTTGTATTCACTTTTTCTATTGAGGAATGGAAGGAAATACAACCTGAAGAAGTAATATACAATATAACTGATCCCAGTCGGCCTTTAAGGAGCGCCAGATCTTATTACACTCTTCGTAAAGGTTACTGGACACCAATACTAGCACAGCATTTTTGGATCCATACTAGTTTGCCTTGTTGCATTTCGTTTCGAAGAGCTTCTGTAATGGATAATGGCAATATTTATGTAAAAGTAATTGGAAAATGTAAAATTTGTGATTCAAGTTTTGAAGGAATAATATCTCAAAAGCCAGCAATCAACTCCAGGTAATTTATTATTTCTATCTAGAAAATTATAACTATTAAATTTAAGAAATTATAGTATATTTTATTTTTATTCCAAATTTACAGAGTACTTATGGAATGTAAATATGTGGGTAACTATGAAATACTCCACAACAAAGTGAAAAAACGACGAATGATTGGACTTGTCAAAAATATTGCTCTAAAGAACATAGATGATGGAAAAGCTAGTGAGACGTTCAGAGAAATGGAAGGTGTGCGACTTATGAAAACTGGTTAGTTTATTATAATTTAAAAGATCTTTTTAATTTTACTAACAATTAAAAACTATTAATATTTAATAATAAAATATATAGGTACCTACACTCTCAAGTTACAACCATAATTTAACTGATGTTTTAATTTATAATTAATAAACAACATCAAATTAATAAAACAACTGTGGTTAAAATCAAATTTTTAATGAAATTATCTATCATTATGTTTTAATGTACAGGTGATCCTGAACCAGCAATAATACCATCAAGGAATGCCTTTCGTACATTAAAGTGGCGATATTTATCTAACAAAAATAGACACAAAGACGTTTTAACTTCACTAGCACTTATGAAAACGGAAAATGAATTTAAGGACATATTGCATGATATGGGATTTGACCCTTTTTTTCTTCACTACCATTCCCCAGTACAGATCCATGTGTATAGAAGCTACTGTAAAAGTTCCTCATGTCCAAAAATTATTATTGACGCTACTGGTTCAGTAGTGAAAAGTTTTCAAAAACTAGGCACAAATAAAACTAAAACTATATACTTATATGAAGCATTAGTATATGATGAAACAAAAAAACAAAGTTTCACAGTGTCAAATATGATTAGCGAACGACATACTACTCTTGCTATATTCAATTGGTTGGCAAAATGGATAAGTAATGATGTTCCACTTCCTAAAGAAGCAGTATGTGACCAATCTATGGCATTGCTGTCAGCAATAGTTCAAGCATTCACTCAATATTCTTTACTACATCAATACTTGGTTGTCTGTGCTGAATTAACATTAGGAAAACTAAATTCTGACTCACATTGGCTACCAAACTGTTTTGTTCGGACTGATATAGCTCACTTTATGAAATTGGCTAGTAAATGGATTCCACTAAAGACTATATCTAGACGAGTTAGAGAAGTTATACTGCGTTGTATAGGTTTGATAATAAAGAGTCAATCACTGTATTCAATTATCTTATCGTTATTTATTGTATTACCAAATGAAACAGACGTAGTTAATATAAACACAGGACAAGACACACCCTGTGAACGACATAAAAATAATTTAATACAAATTACATCTACTGGCCTTATAGACTTTGAACAACAATATACTAACATAATGACTAATGTTGAATCAAAGGATAACGTTCGAGATTTTCTTGAGGAAGAATCCCAAGTGGATGGTCTTGATAACAAAAAAAATCCTTTTCAAAAATGGGCCGAAGACATATTTAAAAAAAGCCAAGAAAAAATAGAAGAAGGGTGCGGGATAAATGCTATGTATTTACCATCATTAATACCATTAATTATAAAATGTGTAAATTTACTACCTCTGTGGTCAGGATTGATGATTCCGGTTTTCAAGTATGGGAACCCTACATCAAGTTCTGCTAGTGTTGAATCTAGTTTCAAAAAATTAAAAACGGTCACATTTAAGGACTCAACCCTTCCAACAAATATTGAAATTTTTTTAGAACGCCAGATACTTTCACTTCAAGGATCTTCACTTTTTCGTTCTGCATGTAACAACTCTACATATTTTAATCCAGGTACTGACAATGTTCCAAATATTGATTGTAATAATATATCTTCCTGTTTACAAAAAAGCCAAATTATAACAGCTAACACTAAAAGTGTTGTTTCCAGAGAGAATTCCGAAGATGACTACATTTTAATTAATGAAAAAAATATTAATGAAGTCTTGACTTTGAATAACGAACTATGTCGTAAATCGTCATCGAATAAAAATCGTACTGAAAACTCCGCTGAAGAAGAATGGAATAGAAAATCGGTAAAACAACGGAAACTCAATTCTTATCTATCACATAATCCACATTTATCCAATATAGATTTGAACAACTCCCGAAAAATAAAGTCGCTTCCTATTTTAAAAAATGGTTCACGGGCAAGTGAAATAAAAAGTTGCAATATATTGGATATGGGTAGAGTGGTTATAAGTAATACATGTGCTTTTGATACCATTGCCTCAATATTTATGGTATCATACTGTGACAGCAGTCGATACTCAGTAGAGGTAAATAATATGGGGAATGAAAATAAATTACTATCATTTGTCTCAAGAATAGTTAAAAATGGAGTAACACATACAACATATAAAGAAAGAACAGAAATTATACTAAATAATCTCCAACCAGAAATTAACTCAGTAGATTACAATGTAACACTAGTTTCATGTTATATGACAATGGCAACAATAATCAAAAACATGTGTGAAAATATACCGATAGCTATAGATTTTGTAATATGTTCAAACAGTCAATGTGGATATGCCTCATTATTACAAACTCCAATCAGTTATATAACTTTTCATACATCAAATAATAGCTTAGATGCTTTGCAAGATTTTTTGTGTGAAAGACTAAACTCAGATTATTTGATCTGTGGACGAAAAAATAAGGATGAAACACTACCATGCAACGGAGAAAAAACCATAACAACCACAGTATCGCCAATTAATTTGATGATTGAAATATTAAAATGGGAAGGTATAAACGTTATACTTAGATTCAAAATACTTAGCCTAGCCTTTATTTACATTTTTTTTTTTAATGTTTAGGAGATGTAAATCAATCTACAGAAGCTGCTCCGCAAGTACAGATTCGGTTAAGAGATATTCCAGAAATCCTTAAATACGAAAATTTAACAACCTAACCTAACCTTGCGGGGAGTGTGTAGTTACTAGGGTGGTCCTTATTTTTGAACTTTAAAATTGTTGATGTAGGACCCCTCACTTTTTGCATTGTTATAAGAAAATAATTTTGGTTAATTTTGGTCGTGACTACTCACTCCCTTCCCGTGCCCCTGGGGGGTTGAAAAATAGCCAATAGGGGTAGTTTTATCATTTTGTCGACCGAACTAAATAAATATGATACTTAGCGAAAAAATCTATAGAACTTAAATTGTAGAACGTACAGTTATCAATAAAAAGTATAAATATATTATTTATTGTAAGTCTATTATTTTCGAAGAAAAATAATAAAGTACAACTTTTTAAATTTTTTACCAAATTGGTTTTTTGTAGTTATTTGAATATATTTCTTGAACGAATGAAATAATAAAAAAATGTTTCTATAAAAATTATATAAAATTAAATTTCTTATTAAAAAGGTTATATATAAAATGTTGATTGGATCCTTCATTGCATTGTTTGAGTCAGATTTATTAAATATTATAAATATTATGATAAAAAAATAACGGTAATTTTCTAATAAATACATTAAAAAGATATGGTTATATGCTAATTAATACTAAATCAAACATATTTTAATACAATTTAGTATTTACATACTTAATACTTAAATTTATATACATTATGCAATATACATTGAAATTTCGAACAATTTTATTAATACAATTAAAATGGGTTTTTCAAATTATTTTTTTTGCAGTCCGGATAATGGCTACGATAGTCACTGACTACTTGCAGGACTAATTGTTTTTGTTCTTCGTTTTTTGTCAACAAATTGTTGTAGTCTTCAATGAGTTTTATACCTCTTTCCGCAGCATCATTTACAACATTTAATTTCTGTACAACATTAAAAGCATTTTGATAAGATTCGTCAACAGGCCAAGTAGTAGGATCTTTTTGAAGGAAACTAATATCAAAATTGAATCTATTAAAAAATTCATTTGTTTCACTTGATATAAAATTTTCAATTTCATATTTCATAAAATCCGCAGTAAATTGGTCATTTACTAGAACTCGTTTACACATTTCAGGTGATTCTTTCTCAAGTTTAAGATTTTTAACCATTTTTTTTTTTGTTTCAACTGTTATATTTATATCAAAAAAAGCTAAAGCAACTGATTCAGGACTTAAATACCATAAATGATTTTTAAATGTATTAAATGAAACTCTTGATATACTCTTGTCATCAATTGTTTTATAGTTATAAAGTTTTTTAATAAAATTAAGATCATTATAAGGAGCGGTCGAAGCTAACGTGGCATTAAACCATGCTTCAATATATGCAAAGACCAAAAATATTGAAATGTCACATAGCCCTTTCTCTTCTTTTTTGGTTAATTTAAACTCATAGCGAAATAAATATATTTTTAGACAATATATTGCCTTAGCCATCCACCTTGCGTGGTGAAAAGCTCCTGGTAAACGGAATGATTGGTTATCACCGTGACCAAGGAAAAACAATGTTAGTTCTAATAACTCTCTATAGTCATCACGTGGTTGATTTTCAGTCAGTTTTGATTGGGCATAAAAAACAATATGGTTAATATAAGGTTCGAGGATGTCATTTACTTTTTTATTTTCAATACCTGATTTAAATTTTGTTTTGTCTATATTTTTCCACTCTTTTTGAAATCTTTTGAAAATGGGTACATCGCAACCTACTGACACACCCATTTTTTTGTCAAAAACACTACGAAGAATGATTTCAAAAATGTGGTGACGGCATGGTAAATATAGTAAATTTTTTTCCAAAAGTTGTTTCAATAATATGCATGTACCATTTAGTCGATCAGTGTTTACTGTTTACCGCAGTTGTATCGAAACTTAATGCTTTTATCGATTTTTGAATATCCCAATTTAATAATGTATCATAAATTGCAGACGCCTGCTCTTTTCCTGTACCACATTCTAACACTGGTATTGCAACGATTTTCTCTACATCTCCATTCGTAATAATCACAGAAAGTCTGTCAATAATATTCTTACCTGTTAGTGCTGGAAGTAGTTTACCATCCCAATGAAAAAAAAAGCATTTAAATTTATTTCTTTGAATTTGTTTTTAATAATATCAGCTCTTTCTTGACGCAAATCCATTCGACAACGACGAATAGACGATCTATTAATTATTAGATCATTTATGTCATGTCCTAATGCTTCAGAAAGTGCTACCAAAATATGAACAGCGTCTCTATCACTTAATTTGCATTTATCTAAAGCCCCGACAACTTTTGGAGTGATAATATTAGTTTTACCTCGTATTGTTGGTATTATAGGCTTCACACTAATTTCTATATTTGCATTGTCAATATCCATATCTAAATTTTCGTCTTCGGTACTACTAGAAGATAATTCTAATACCTCCACATTTTTTATTAAATTCAAATTTGTATGTTGTCTTTTAAGTTCTGCCTCTCTCCGTTTTTTAATTCGAGCTTCTTTCCGTTGCATTTCATAATCAACGCCATACATAAAACCCGGCCGTCCAACTTTTCGCTGATTTATTATGAACTGTTTATCTTCTTCTATTTTTAAAATATTTAGTGCATCTGTGTGTGCTATATCGAAGATATTATGTAGATTAGAAGTAAATTGTTGTTCTTTTATTTTGTGGCTCGCCGTTGTTCTTCCTGCATGTTTTTGTAATTCTCTCCATTCATTATATAACATTTCTACTTTATTAATACAAATTTTATCCGTTTTAGTGGGTATTCGTGCTTTCTCCCAAAATATCAACACTTCTTTTATTACAAGTTTTGCACTCTCTCTTACATTAAGTTTTACAATGCGTAGATTGAAAAATAAAGTTCTTAATACTTGAATATTAGACGGTAATTTGCTTCCAGTTATTTTATTAGTATAATGGTCGACTAAATATATTTTATCACGTAATATCCTAGCAGCCATTATTAATCTTAAAAAATACTTAAAAAGAAAAATAAATAGAAATAAGTATTAAACTATTAAGCATATAGAACAAAATTAGAGCTGTTCAAATATTAAACAACGTGACACCGTTGGGACACTAATACTGTACTAACATACACTCCACAGTAACTGAGAAATACGTATAAAATCAACTTATTTTATCATACCCATTAAATAATGGACATTGGACATGATAAGATGAAACTATTATACTCAGTATACTAACTAATTGAGATAATTCGTATCTAATCGTATCTCGTACCTATTAAAAAGTATTTATAATAAATTACTTTACTGAAATTAATATAACAAAATAATAGTTTTCTTCAATAATATTAAAATATGTTATAATAGTCCGGTATAACAATAAAATGGACAACAAGATGAACTTTTTACATAGAACCTTTTTAATAAGAAATTTATTTTACATAATTTTTATACAAACATTTTTTTTATTATTTCATTCGTTTAACAAATATATTCATATAACTACAAATTACGAATTTGATAAAAAAAAATTTAAAAGTTGTACTTTATTATTTTTCTTCGAAAATAATAGACTTGCAATAAATAATATACTTATACTTTTTATTGAAAACTGTACGTTCTACAATTTAAGTTTTTTAGATTTTTTCGCTAAATATCATATTTATTTAGTTAGGTCGACAAAATGATAAAAATACCCTTATTGGCTATTGTTCAACCCCCAGGGGCACGGGAAGGGAGTGAGTAGTCACGACCAAAATTAACCAAAAATATTTTCATATAACAATGAAAAAAGTGAGGGGGTCCTACATTAAAAATATAAATATTTTTTTCTTACCTCTATAAATAAGGACCACCCTAGTAGTTACCATAATGGTCATGGCAGACTAAGGACTTCCGTAGGACATTATACAGCTTATTGCAAAAGGGGAGCAAAATGTTGGGAACAGTATGATGATTTAAAGAGTAAATCAGCTTCAGTTAAAGAAAATACAGTGGTGTCATGTGAGATGATTGTATACACAATTTAGAACATATACCTACACTTTAAAAGAGTTCAAAAATTATTTTGTATTTAATCCATCATGCATCAATGTTTTATATATACACGAGGAGTTGTTTATTATTATATTATATTTATTAATTTAATATACTAAAGTTATGATAATAATAAATATAATATATTTATATTTTATTTATGTGATTTCAGACAAACTTTCAAAATATACTTAGTTAAGTGTAATAAACCAAATTAAAAAAAAAATTAGATAATTACAAAGAATAAAAAGCAATATAATAACAATAGTAACAATTATAGTAAGTATAAAAAAAAACTATCAAGTCAGTACCTATTAGAAGTTAAAATTATTTAATAGAGTATTAATTAGGGATAATAGCATATTATACCTCAGATACCTAAGATATAAAAATATATAATACGGTAAATATAACAAAACAGGGAACTCTAATTTCAGAATTAGTTTTAAAGTTGATGAGACTTAAAAGATGTGAATAATAAATTATGTTGATTAATAATTTTAAAAGAGTAACAAAAACTTATATTTTGTGATCAGCTAATGTTTAAAGATTTAAAAAGTATTACTTACATTGATATAATCCGAATGTGTAGGGTATTAACATTTAATTTAAAGTCAATAAAAGGAAACAAATTATTTTGCACAACCTAAGTGATTAAAAATACCAAGTATCAATTCCCCATAATTGTAGCATATTAAAATATATTATGATACCAGACAATTTAAGTAAATACTAAATAGACATTTAAAAGAGATTGGATCATTAAAAGAGGAACAAATATGAATTATAAATTAAAAATAGTTCATTTTTGAAGATTGCTTAACATTCCAAAGGTCTATTCTTGGTCTACCCTTGGCTGGGGGGCGGGCTGGGGTGACATCTCGCCAGCCCGCCCAAGGGTAGTTTTGAAAATGAAGGGTTGAAACATGTCATACAAATCCATACAAATGGCGTACAATTGAATGACGTGGAGAAATTTTGAATTTGGTTGGGGGCGGGCTGGGGTGACATCTCGCCAGCCCGCCCAAGGGTAGTTTTGAAAATGAAGGGTTGAAACATGTCATACAAATCCATACAAATGGCATACAATTGAATGGCGTGGAGAAATTTTGAATTTGGTTGGGGGCGGGCTGGGGCGACATCTCGCCAGCCCGCCCAAGGGTAGTTTTGAAAATTAAGGGTTGAAACATGTCATACAAATCCATACAAATGGCATACAATTGAATGGCGTAGAGAAATTTTGAATTTGGTTGGGGGGCGGGCTGGGGTGACTTCTCGCCAGCCCGCCCCTTCTATTTTTGTTATAACTCGATTTCAAGGGGCATACAAATGGTGGGGATGGTCATACAAATACATACAAATAACATACTAAAGATTACAAACAAGAGAATACCATATTTCAACATGGGGTGGGCTGGTGTGACGTACGTGGCTAGTGGTGGGCCTTACCACAAGGATCAGTACTAGCTCCTGCGCTATTCAACTTATACATGCATGATTTACCGATAATTAGTGGCCAAAAATTACAGTTTGCAGACGACATTGCCATTTATTCGTTATTAGGGTAAGTATACATTATTTACTATGAAAGTAGAAAATCTGCAATTTATGTTTATTTTTGTTTAGTATTAGTAGTATTTTCAATAAAACTACCTAAAATATTAAGTGCAGAAAAAAGGTTGTCAGAAACTCCTGACTGTTGTTGGACGTATCATCGAAGTTCATAAATATAATTTTCAACTTGAGCAGCACGTATGAAAGGTTCAACAACAGCGATTGCTTAGTCGGCAGAATCTGTATCTGGCTCATTGAGGATATTAGATGTTTTAAAAATATCTGCATCTTTTAAACTTTCTGATGTACTTAAAGTTATCAATATCCAAAAATTATTGGGGAATGTTTTCAAATGCTTCTCCTACTTTGTTTCCTTCTAAAAAAAATTAATATGTAAATTACATTTAATAACTTTTATTTCTGAATTATTGAGAAAAAAGTTATGTATGTATATGTATATGAATATTTTTTTATATGTATATGTTTAAATTTATTGAATGCTGGTTTTCTGAATCCCGATCTACGAAAACAGTTAGAAATCGTAGACGTAGAAACAGCTTCCCATGAATTGTAGAACATATGTATACAATCCAATAAATTTACGTCTCCGATTGCTTCATCTAATTCAAGTTTACGTAAATGTCTTTGCATTATTTTTTTACAGTAATGGTCTTTTAATTTTTTTATTACACCCTGATCTATTGGTTGCAGCTTGGAAGTCATATTTGATGGAAAAAATATAATTTTAATTGTATTCAATGTTTTTTGCAGAATTTTCGGGTGAGCCGAAAAATTTTCAAAAAAAAATTAGTACATTCCTTTTTTCATTAACCAATTTTTGATCCATTTTATGTAAAAAAGCTTCAAAAGTTTGAGAGGTCATCCACGCTTTTTTATTAAACACATAATACACAGGTAATGATTTCATGTTCTTAAAACATCTAGGCTTTTGATATTCTCCAATGACTAAAAGTTTTTTCTGCTCCAGCCATATTACCTAGCACCTAATAAAACTGTGATTATATTAACCATGACATGGCTTACCTTTGAACGTTAAAGTTCTATCCGGTAAACATTTAAAAAAAGACCAAGTTCGTCAAAGCTAAAAGCATCTTACTCACTATAATTTTGAATTACCCTGTCAAAATGTTGGTCACGTAATCTTCACAATTAGTCTCCGATACTGCAGCACTTTCTCCTGATATTATTTTTGAAATTATTCCATTTCGCATTTTGAATTTATGTAACCAACCTGAACTACCGTGAAATTCAAGACCAAGTTCTTGAGCAAACTCTTTTGCTTTTTATTGAATCAAGGGGCCTAACATAGCAAGGCGATGATCTGTTACTCTATGTATCCACTTTAACATTGCATCTTCTATTGAAACTTTCAATTTCTTTCTTTGTGGTGAACACGAAGAATCTTCAACATTCTTACAATTTTAGCTTTATTTTTAAAAATCGATGACAAAGTGTTACCAGGAATATTGAAATCTGGCGCAATATCTTTTTTTCTTTTTACACTTCTTTCAACTTCTTTTTATAATTTTTAATTTGTCATTAATATTTAAGCACTTCAAAGATCTTTATTTGATATTGTAATAAATGACAGATTTGCAGTCAACTGAACACTAAATAAAATAAAGAAAAAATATAGTCCATATAACTTTATTGCTGTTATCGGTCACTAGATAAACTATAATTAAATATCAACATTTATACAACGGTGTGTATATAAGCTCGGTAATTTATCTTATATTTTATAGTTTGGGAATTTTATACTTTATCTAATCTGTCATATATTCGAGATAGTGAATCGTAAAAGGCGGTGGGTACTGGATAATGAATTCGACATATGGAAATTTGATATACCAAAATAACTTAGCACCTAAGTCCAATACTAAATGATCGAGACTGAAAAAAAAATTCAACATACAGGAACTTCAAGATTCCGGAATTCGAGATACCGAGGTTTCACTGTATCATCTACGCTACTATCGTATAGGAATTGTTCATTGTTTAAAGTAACATTATATGGTTCAATAACAGTCAACTCCGATAACACGATAGTTCTTGCTGGAGGTGCATTTTTTCGATGCTTTATTCGTTGAATTGGTATTTTTTATTGCATTAGTTGTTGTAGTGGCAGATATTGCTTGAGAAGAACACGACATATGAGCAACAATTTGTTGTGGAGTTGACTCGCTTTGATTTGACATTTCTTTTATTTGTGAAATACATTTTTTAACACAAATTTCTTCGGCATTCTGTGTATGATTATAATCGTATTTATGAAAATA
The DNA here is from genome assembly GCA_027563435.1 of Nasonovia ribisnigri. Taxonomy (NCBI): domain Eukaryota; kingdom Metazoa; phylum Arthropoda; class Insecta; order Hemiptera; family Aphididae; genus Nasonovia; species Nasonovia ribisnigri. Next base: position 19,453 of record JANEHU010000817.1, read on the forward strand.
AACCTCACTATATTTTGTATATGCCCTTCCATGGCATTTAATAGTATTGTATCAGATACATCTCCAATAAGATTTTTCTTTTTTCATATAATCTTTTTCAAACATATATACCGAGTACACTAGCAGGTCTTTTCCTTTTAAACTTTTCAAGTAATTTATGAACATTGTATAGATTTTTAATAAATAAAATGATCCCTTTATAGGGCAGAGGGAAATAATTTCTCATTAATGAGAACAAGTTTATTCGGATTTGTATACTCCGTCCAAACAATTAGCAATAGATGAAAGTATGGTAGCCTTTACAGGAAGAACAACCATGAATCAATTCATGCCATTGAAGCCTATAAAAAGAGGGTTTAAAGTTTGGGTGATGGTAGATTTTTCTAATGGGTACCTAATTAGTTTTGATGTTTATACTGGGAAAAAAAGTTCAAATAAAATAAATTAGGACATGGAGAAAATGTAGAAAAATATCTGACCAAAAACTTAAAACAAAAATCATGTTGTTTCTATTTCGGTAATTTTTTCACTAGTATTCCAATGATAGATAAGCTTCATAAAAATGATTTATTCGAATATGGTATATTTTGGGTAAATAACAAAATGTATCCAAAAGATATTATGCAAATTTATAAAGACTTTAAAATGGGTGATGCAGATTTTGCTCGAAGTGGTGATGTGAGTATTGCAAGATAGAAAAATCGAGGTAAGAAACCAGTCACCGTTGTTAGCAATAAGCATAATGAATCTGCAACAGAAATTGTTCTGAGAACCAATTTTATGTCCATCAAGTATAACTGATTATTATCGTTATCCCACACAGCATTTTTATACTTTCAAAATCTTTTGAACATATTTTCAACGAAATATTATTATTGACACAATATGTTTGATTGGTTTTTCTTATACTGAATACATATGGTTTAAATGTTGTCACAATAACCCATGGCAGCTAAGAAAATATAATCATAATATATCTATAAAATATTGTAACAATCTACATTTCACCCATTGTAATAATCTTTTCAATCATTATTGTATCGATGTTTCTTTTAAACAATCCATCAATGTTCCTAAAAATATTGTTACAATGTACTTTTTACATATCATTAGACATTTCAAAACAATAATGTACACATGTTGTTTTTTATTCTTTTAAATATTTGGACAATAGTCCTGCTCTAAATGTACTAAACAAGTCTAAGAATTGTGGAAGCGTTTCCAATTTAAAAATTATATTATTAGTACTTGGGAATACTTTTCCGTGTGCAATCCACAAAGAAGATATGGTTGAATTTATATTTACATCATATATTGCAATGAGAATGAGACAATATGCATACATGACTAATCACAAAACAAAAAGCACTAATAAAGTTAAAAAAAAAATAACCAAATTGGTATCAAAATACTTGTAAGTTTTTAAACAGTTTTATGTATACAAATTGAATGTTATGACACTAGTACTTAAAAAACCAATAAAAAGTATTTTACATACCTAATTAAATTAATTGTTATTATATCAAAGAAAACTTTTATTACGACCGGTATAACGGGCAAGGTCCAACCAGATGCGACGTTGCGAATCGTGATAATGGAAGTGACCGCATTATTGTTGTCCGATATAATAAGGCGTTCTCATTATCCAGTAAATAAAATTCCGATAGACCACGCAGCGTTATAAAATATACTGTTGATCGTGGACATATTAATTGTCAGTCGCTCTCTGGTCTCCGTTACTTGCGGTCGTGCGTGTTTCATTAACTCCGAACGTTACGATTATATTGTATAGGACTGTACTGCAGGTAGAGAGATTTTTTGGTAACTCGTAATTTTTATTTTTATAATTAATAATTTTATATTTTTAGGTATACATTTTTTTAATATCTTGCTGAACAGAGTGGAGGAGGACAATATGAATAACGGCAATTCAAAGAACGTGAAAACTGTTCGATTTAAACAGGAAGCTGAAGTGTTGATTTTTGAGACTCCAGTACCGGATAACATTTAGGGCGGCTCAAATTCAATCAGGTCTACTGTTACGCAACCGCAATCTTGCTCCGTCCGTCAACGCGCCATGCAGTACGACGAAAGGGTGTCGCGGCGATCGGTCTCGCAGTAGCCTAGGCCCCCAGCATTGCCGCCGAGAAACTCGGTTCAGGTGCCCGTCGCCCACGCCACTCAAAAACCATCGCCACGTGCCAAATATTACTCGACCGTCTGCCGTCACAAGATTCTGATTGTCAGGCGCGACCGTCACACCCAAACCGTCACCGAAGGAATTGAGACACCGTGAAGACGCCGCCCTGCTCGAAAGAGAAGTCACGCCGATGGATTTGCATCATCGCATGAAGGTCCCGGATACACGGCCGACGAAGATGCCGCCATCCACGCCACCAGCTCCATCCACTCCGTCCGCGCCACCCGCGGACAACGAAGCCGAGATACACAGAGAGGACAGCGACCAGGAACATGCTGACGGGACCGATGGTGACGGCGGTCGGCGACGACCAAAACAACAGTCCCGGGTGCACAGCGGGTTGTCTGCTTTTTTTCGCCTATTGCATCGGATTCATCATCGGGTGATTTACAGTATTTTGCGCTACATTTATAATATTAGGAACAATTCTGTTTTACCGGACACCCTTATTTTTGGCCATTTTTTGGGGGGGACTTAGTCAAATTTCTGTTGAAAAAAATGATGGTGAAATCAGAATTTGGCGGTCGAAGTTAGTTTTAAAGTTACGGCTAATTGAAGTTTTAAACTTTATATAATACCTCTTAAATGCCTATGATGCAGATCGCGGCGCACGGCGAGTTGTGGCGCGGTGGTACTTTTTCAAAGGCTACGCCTAAAGATGCAGAGTTCAAATCCCTTATTTTAAAAAAATTTTTTGCACTTTTTTTTGGATAAAAACATAGACCGGATAATAATTAATAATATTATCAGGTCTATAGAAAACAATGTCTTCAACGATTGTAATATACTAGGTATTTGCCTCGGGTTAACCAAGGATTTCATGAATATTGCTTTCTAAGTACATTTACTGCCAGCGTGGTCACTCGCTCGCTACGCTCGCTCGGACATTAAAATCGAAAATATCCCTCTACTTGTTGTGTAAAACTTTTCTAAGTACCTACATTTATAGTACCATTTAGTATAGGACACTTTATGAATTATGATGTCCACGCTAATCGATGCAGACGTATTACACAATTTCGATAAGATTAAATATAATAAAGGTAAGTATAATATCATTATAATAGTGTATTTATTATATTCTGATAAACATTTTGTTATGTCTACACTAAATAATACAAATGTCTTCCACATTTTGATTAGATAAAATGTCGAATTCAAGCTTTCGGAACCACAAGTATAATTATATTGATCATTATGTTTTTCTTTACTTGCGCGAAAACATTAAAATTTTTAAAATATGGAGAAGCATATCAATTTGTTCGACTTGATGGAATGGTCAAACCAGGACGATGGCTTAGGTTTGATTGCCAAACTACAATCATTTGGTATATTGCCGAATGTACAAAAGTGCGTAAGAGGACATTCAATGAGATTGGTTAAAAAATCATGCAACTATAGGTAAGTAGAAAATTTAAATTTAAAAACTAAAAATTAAAAAAATTAACTATAAATAAACACAAAATACCTACACGTTAAAAACTAAAACTTAAAAATATTTACATTTATAGCATGTCACTCCGACACGAAACATTTTTCTATAAATCTCATCTAACACTAGTAGAAATTTGTGGCTTTGTTAATTTGTGGTCACTGAACTGTTCATTCCCGGTGATCAGGGTCGGACTAGCCTTTTTAAAGGGCCCGGGAAATCAGTCGCCAAAAGGGCCCTCCAAATTATAATAATTTATTACAAGGAAAAATTATTTGTAGGTAGTCAAACTTATAAAATAAAAATGAAAGTAAGTTGTAATAAAACAATGGTATTATTATTATAAAAATACATTACATAATAATTGATTATTTAAAGTTTATTGTATAAAAATTGTAATTACATTAACAGAGCTTTCCTTAAAATTGAAGACTGGTTTGCAACTTCCATAATGATGTGTTCTGTTTGAATATCGTCCAATATGTCATTATTTATATGCATTAACATCATAGTCTCCAAATTATCGTCAGTTAAACGATTCCTTAAGCGTGTTTTTATGTACTTTAACGTGGAAAAGCTTCTTTCGCATGCAACTTGAGTTGAAGATAAGCTTAAAACATACTTATAAGCTATAAATAAATTATAATATGCATTTGAATACAGGTTATATTGTACTAAAATATTGAAGCAACATAATATGCAGTTAAAGCAACGTTTATTTTTTTGATCATTGCATGGTTGGTCATTACCAAAATTGTTTTCCTCCTCTTCTTCTTCTTCACTATTAGATTCTTCCATATAATTTTCAATTTGTGTTTTATGTAAGTTTTTAATTTCATCATTTAACGAGTATCTAAGTTTTGGCCATTTTTTTTTAAAGTCTAGTAATTCTTCTCGCAGGTCTGTAGCTTTGATGTTTATAATGTTTGGGCCATTTTTAAAAGAATTTAATGAATTACATAATTTTTCAAAAGCTGATTCAGGCAAAAATGAAATTTGTTTAAAATATTTTGGATCTAAGTACGAAAAATCTGCTGTTAGATCGTTTTCGTTTTTGAAGCGATATTCAATATTATTTATTACATTATCCATAGTTATATAAAATACGTTGATCTTAAATTTCTCTACTGGATCAACAATAATATAATCAACCGATTTTTCACCGAATATTTTTTTTTTTGATTTTGCGCGAACTTCACAAAATGATTCTTGGACATCTAAATCAATATTTTGCTCTTCTAAGTTTTTGTTGGCCCAACTAACGAATTTTAAAGCAGCCTCATAAATGTTTTCAAAATTTCTGGATTCACTTTTCAGTGTTTTTAAAGTTGTATTAATCATTGATTTTGCTTGCAAAATGCACATTCCACTAGTTTGTAAGTATTTAGAAAGTGGCGTCGTGCTTTGAAATATTTTAAGAAATAGTTGAGCAGTAATTATAGTTTCAAAGTTGGTCAAACCGTTTAAATAGGTAGTTGCTTTATACCTAGCATCATTATTAAAATGTTCAGTGTTTTGGACAATCAATTGAAAAACTTGAATGATATTAGTAAAGAGTGAATTTGAAGTATCATTAAATATCCCGAAAAATTTTTTCAAATCGACATCTTTTGCCCACTACCTTGTTTCACCTATTAAGTTCAAAACACGACTATCTGTAGTAACATGTCTCCAAACATCCATTCTTTTATAAGACTCGCGAAAAAAAACAGCACATGAATTCATTAAACCAAACAATGAAATTGCTTGAGATGTTATAGATGCAATATCTATTAACACTAAGTTAAGTTTATGTGCGTAGCACCAAACGTGAAGTTGTTGAGGTGATTCCTTTGTGAGCCAAGCTGAAAAACCTTGATATTGACCCCTCATGTTTGAAGCTCCGTCTGTAGAACTACCAACACACATTTTCACATCGATATTGTTTTTTAATAAACTATTTTTGACTAATTTAAATAATGCTTTACCGGTTGATTCTTTTGCACTCAAAATGGATAAAACATGTTCATTTACTTTTGGTATAGGTTCTATTGAAACATAACGAATTATAATGGAACAAATATCTGATACTGTAACGTCTTGAGTAGTATCAATTTGAATAGAAAAAATACCAGCTGTATTAACTTTAGAACTGATGTAATCTTTAAGAAGTTTTGAGAACGCCAGAAAAATGCAGTTTACAGTTGTTTTGGATATTAGTGTTAGATTTTGACTTCTGCCAGATGAAGTACTTTTTTCAGATTTTTTGATAATCGCTTGTATATGACTGCTTAATGTAGCATCATACTTTTCTAGTAGCAATAATATATCTAATAAATTACCATGGTTTAATGTGTTATCTGATAAATGATTTATTCCTTCATATTTTCCTCTATAACTTAAACCACGACGTCCAATCAATCTTACTACATCTATAATCCTTTCAAAAACTGCTCTTCTTTTAGAAATTTCTTCAGCTCTTTTAGAAAGTTGGTCTTTAAATAACAATGATTGAATATTTCTATTTTTTTGATATAACAAAAATGCTTCAGTAGAGTTCAAATGTATTTTGCTTTTTTCATGTTCGTCGATCCTTGAATAAATATGTTTAAAATCAAACATACCCGATAAAAATGTGTTTTTATCATCTACACTACTGAAAGCTAAACATATTGAACAAAAAAACTTTTTATTTTTATTGTTATAGGAAAGCCATTTTCTGTTACATCCATCATCTCGAAAAAATACTTTTTTTGGTTTGAAAGGAATTTTTTCTTCGTTGGATACTGTTTGAAAAGGATGATGATCAAAGAATGTTTGTAACTCATTTACTTTGGGTTTTATAAATAAATTTTCGAACGGATCAACAGTATCAGGCATTTCAGTTTCTGATGATACATCTAAATGTTGGTCTGCATTGTCGGAAATACTTATAGATACAATATTTTCAATGGCCGTTGAATCGGAATTACAGATCTCAGAGGTGCCATCAGAAGATTTTTGTATATCGATGTCAATACTTGTATTTTTACTACACATTAAATCAGAACTACTTTCTGTAGGAATATCAAAAGAAGATTTTTGAATATTTGCTTCTATATTTTTATTACCAGTTCTTGATAATTCAAAGCTACTTGACGTAACACAATCTTCGGATAATTTTTGAAAAATTTGCGTGATTTTTAAACATTTTTCACTTTCAATTTTTAATTTTTTTTTATCTAAAAGTTTCCTCTTTTCAAAACCATTTAGAAATTGTTTTTTTCTTTTTTGGTTTTTTTCATCCATAATGATAGCCGGTAAAATCAAACAAATGCAAAAAATCTAAAACAAGTTTTAAAAATTTGAAATTTCCAATAGTTTTCAAAAGCGCAGGGAAAAACAAAAGAAAAATTAATAAAATTTTCAACTATTATAGTTAAAAATTTAAAATTTAAAACAAAGTTCCACGTATATAGTTAATAAATTTTGTTACCAAAAATTCAAAAAAAATACATAAACACGGTTTTTTAAGTTAAAATTTGGACGAAATGACGAAAAAACCAAAAATAACGATTTTAGTTATTTTGATGTAATTGCATAATATTATTCTTGGGTATTTGAAATTTCTAAACTCTTAAGTAGATTATTATAATATACAAACTTGTTTTAGGTAATCACAAAAATGTATGCAATTATTACATTACAATAAATTATTTTGCTGTGTAATTTAGTAGGTACCTCCTACAGTGAATACGCTTTGAAAAGTATAATTCTAGGTTCAATTTTCTTTTTGACTGTTAAACTAAAATTATTAAAAAAACTTAATATATAGGTACCTATATAAAATATAAATTTTTAAATTTCTTAACAGTGCTTGATGTTTTGTGAAAAGCCAAGTACCTTAGTTTCAAACCGTTTCAAATGTGTCAATTACTAATCTTAACCTAATATAACTTATAAATAACTAACTAATATTTTAATTTATTTTACGAATTTACGATTAATAAAAGTTGATAGTGTATATTATATTATTATAAGGTAATTCTTACCTGTAAAGCTGTTACGAATCCGGAATCGGTGATACGTATTATAATAATAATATGCGCTGTGCACACAGACGTATAACAGCGAACACCAACAGAGCAAATAAAATAATATAAAATTTAAAAATAATCTATAATAATAGTCTACAATATTCTGTGTTATGTCTGGTCAGTGGCGGGTCAGCGATAAGCGAAAAGCGATCGCGGCTGAAATCGTGGTAGGAGGCCAACGACGGGCATTTTAGCACATTAATTTATTATTAAATTTTCTATTTCTATATTTTCTATCAATAATAATCACACGACAATTTCATATGTTGTCCTCTCAATCCACGTACCATTGCATAAATCACACACGATTACATGAATCATATTGCCATGGCAATCACCACGTATAAAGAGGGCCTAATAGGTAGATATAAAATTCATAGGGCCCACCGGGAATTTTCCCGATTTCCCGGTGGGCTAGTCCGACCCTGCCGGTGATGAAAGTACAATTGAGGCTCTCCAACCAAGCCTTAACTGATTGGTCGTCTTTTTGCCGGGAAGTAACATACGATGCGATGGTGGTACGAAAAGAAAAATTGGGCGGCTATGGACACACGGTGGAAATTGACGAATCCAAATTTGGACGTCGAAAGCACCATCGGGGTCATAAAGTTGAGGGCCAATGGGTTTTCGGCGGTTACGAACGGGAAACAGGCAAATGTTTTATGATCCCAGTTGAAAACCGAACCGCCGAAACCCTTCTAGCCATCATTAAAGACTGGATTAAACCTGGAACAACCATTATATCAGATTGTTGGAGAGTAATAATTTTTTTCAATATATTTTCCTCCGGGGATAAACCTATTAATAAAAATGAATAAATTATTTTATTTTAGGCTTACAATACCTTAAACAATGAAGGCTATGAGCACTTGACTGTTAATCATAGCTTGCATTTTAAGGACCCTGAAACAGGAGTCCATTCAAACACAATTGAAAGCTCGTGGCGGCATTCTAAGGCATCAATGTCTAATTATTGCAGGAAAAAAACTTTTTTCGCAGGTTATTTGGCAAAATTTATGTTCACCAAACACTGCCGTTCGCATAAATTGGATCCAACGGCTGAGTTCTTCAAACACGCGGGTATCCTTTATAATGCGAACAATAATAATATGATATTCAATGACGGCGACAACGGTGATGACGATGATGACAGTGACGATGATGATGACGGGAACGATGACGATGACGGAAACGATGACGGAAATGATGACGATGACGGAAACGATGACGATGACGGTAACGATGATGACGGGAACAATGACGGTGATAAAAACGAAGGCAACGACGACAACAATTAAAAATAATAATTCTTGTAAATACTATAATATATTTTTAACTATAAAAAATGTCAAATAATTTAAATATTGTGTATACGAGCCACGGCCCACGAGGACCTAGTAGTCAGGTAGAGAAGATCTTCTCTACATCGTGATTGTGTATAATGATAATATTATGATAACAAAATGTATAGTGTATCCAACAAAAGAAACAATAGTTTATACAAATGAATGATAATTAATCGTTTCAGTATACTTAGCTAGGTGGTTTTACATAACAAGTCGAGGGATATTTTACTAGCAGTAAATGCACTTAGAAACCTTCGGGGTCTGGGGGGGGGAGGAGTTGGATAAGACGTGTAGACCTAATCTAACTTAACGGATACCCTAACGGATAACCTAACCTATTGTTTGACATATATAGTAGTGCTAATTAATATTTTAATTAATTTAACACCTATGCAAATAACCGATTGGTACGCCGGTCGTTATTAATAATAATATTGATGGAAATAACAAGGTGGCCATAACACAGTACAACTAACATAATAATAATCGTACAGGCCTAAAAACCAAAAATAATAAAATAATGACATTTATTAATTATTAAGTAATATTTATATAATGGGAAAAAATGCAAAAAATTATTTTCCGAACCCGGGAATCGACCCCAAGTTATACAGCATGGCGACGTTTTGTCAGTAAGACCTGGACAGGAAATATACCTAATATTATTTTGCATGCTTCCGATTTTTCTTCATAATTATTTCATTACTGCGTTAATTCTTTCATTGTTTTTTTTTTTTTTAAAAGATGATATATATGTCTTACACACGCACGACATGGACTAAGTAGAGTGAAAACACCTATTTTAAAATAAAAAGATGCCAATATTTCGTAGAGCGTTTTTTCATTATTCTGAATATAACACTCAACGACTCAACATATTGTTTAGAGATAACGACCATTTCAAAAACGCATGAAAACAGTCTTGCACACCCAAATATTCTCATATTTCAATTTTATGCTGGGTATTTTTATTCTTTAACCAAAATTGTTTAAAATCTACTCAGACTGCGTCATATCGTGCATGTGTAAGACGGAAAAAACACACGAGGGTGTGTCATCTTTGAAATAATTTTATGTAAAATGTACATACATCGGACGTCACTTTAGAGCATCTCATTGGCTATCGGAAAATATATTTTATAATAATATTGTACATAAGCCGAACCTCCGTCCACCATGTACATGTTATTATTGTATAACTCATTTTGTTTTTTTAATGCACAAAATTCTTATCTTGTTACTATAAGGTTGTTTTCTATTTTTTTCCTGTGGTTTACCGATATCATACTAACATTACATTATATTTCACTTAAGCCGCGGTCACACGATGATAGTACAACGCGATAGTTACTATCGTGAAAGCTGCTATCAAGAGAGTGTCATCGTGCGAACACATCGATAGTGACTATCAGACTATCACGAAAGCGACTCTCATACTATCTATCATGCGTGCATGATAGTGTGAGAGTAGATTTCACGATAGTGATAGTAATTATCATCGTGCGTACAGTCGACTATCATACTGTCATACTATCATGTAGTGTTTGTCATCTTTTTTTTATTAAAATAAGAATTAAGAACGTATTTTATAATTTATACGAATAAATATGTCTGATACATTTGACATCTATAAGTTCCTGGAAGACTACCAGAGATTTCCATGTCTCTGGCTAAAAAGTGACCCAGATTTTAAATTACGTCACAAACGTGATGCAGCTGAAGAACTTATTTTGGAAGGTTCTGGCCTAGGAACAATAAAAAATCTACGACAGAAAATAAGAAGTATAAGGTAATTTAATAGTATTTATTTTATTAAAATACTAATAATACTTTAGTATAAGGTACCTACTACCTAGATATATTATAAAGTTATTTTAGTTCAAACTGACTTACTTCAAACAAAATAAGCACAATCATTAATTTCAATCAATTTATATTATACTTTGTACTTTGTAGTGTATACTAGTATACTAGTATACTGTTATACTTTTATAGTGTTTTTTAAATAGAGTTTTTTCCATCAATAAAGATAATAATAATAATAATAATAATGAATTTAATATATTATTAGATGTACATATAACCAGGAAGTAACAAAAATTAACAAATCAAAGTCTACAGGATCTGGTACTGCAAATGTTTATGTTCCAAAACTGCAGTGGTTTGTCTTTGCGGTCAATTTTTTGAAAAAGAATAATGATGGTGTTAAAGAATCAGAAACAAATCTAGTAAGTTATACAAATATATTTATTCACAATATTAATAATTTATTGGATCTGTTATAGCTATAAAATATTGTTTTCAAAAAATTTATACATTTTGTATTATATCATTCGATTCTGCCAATCACTTCTCCAACAAAATAATCAGCCAAACTATTTCTTTTATCTTTTGCTTCCGTATTATAATTTCACTGCAACATTGTTCCTAAATGCTGTAAACAGTGGCGTAGTTGTCGCATAGGCAACAGAGGCTTTTGCCTCGGGGCGCAAAATTCTTTGAGGGCGCACTGATATGTGATGGAGGCGCTTGTGGTTGTCAATTATTTAGTGACAAATTATAGTTGTGTTATCAGCATAAATATCAATCACAGTTGAACAGTTCTAGTGTATAATATTTATAATATTATAAATTGTAATGTATAGAAATATAGAATCTATAGTATATTTATTCGTTCCATTATATAGTGATACGTAATATTAGCGTTATAAGCGTATTGTAATGTTCTAAAATCTAAACGTAACAAATATAAAATGCTAGATTTATATTTAAGTATTTTCCACAATGCCACATGCCCACATTGTAATGATTGCATATATACGTCATTATACATATGTTTAATCGCCTAAATGCACTCCACCGTATATATTTCTCGTCCATATTTTTATGTTACGGAAATCCCTATAAGTTGTTTACGTGGTTTTAATTTTCTCGTTCCGCCACATAAATGCAAGCCGAATCAGTCGAATGTTTCTGTGCGCGTGAAGAAGTGTTCAAGAAATATTTGTCCATACTCCATATTGTTTTAAATTTGTCAACACAATTTTTGACTATATTTTGTTCATTTGAAAAAAAGGTATGTACTTTTAAACCACTTTTTATAGTAGGGTATTTTGAATTTTGAATTTTTATTATCATTAATATAATCACGATTTTTAATATATTTCAACTGCTAATGTAAAAATATGTCAGAAGTCTTGTATTGAATTTTTACGCTTTTGTACCTACCCAACGAATAAAACTTTATTGATATTTATAGAAAAAAAACTAAAAATATTAGAAACTGAAAATGTCCTTAACCAACTCAAAACTGAACTGTTTGCTCAGAATCTAAAATTGGATTTTATACTTCGAATATTATTCATAAAAACAATATTGTACCTAGTGAATAGTGATTTTACTTATTATATGTATTATTATTTTTATTATAAGATCTATATTAGCATATTATATATTTGGCGTTTGCGTTATCGTCGTACATCGGGTCTACCATGACGACGACCAATTATTATAATATTTGTTGTATTATTTATAGATTGTGATGTTTCGTTATCGACGTAGGTATATAATATTGATCACGATTAATTTTTGATCTATGATATTCTTTTCTTTTTTAGCCGCCCGTCAAGTTTGGCGCGTAGGTACTGTACATTACAATTATACAGATTATTATGCTTAAGAGGATGTCAGCGCAATATTTGTTTTCTCTCTCGGTCACGCACATCGTAAATAAAACATTTTCACCAAAAATTGTATAGCATTTTGTAATAGCAGAGCGGTACCCACTAGGCCCGCTTTTTTTATATGATTTTTGAATAATCTTAGAGTATAATCAACTATTACAAAAACTATAGAAGATAATATTTTTGAAAGTATTTGAGAGATAGGTCAATCGGTTTTATATTTTATGTTTAATTGATTTTGTATTCGACTGACGACTCAAAATAAAATAAAAATGTTGTCATATCAATATTTTTAGTAACAAAAAAATATCTTTTTTTAGATTTGATGATGGATAAAAAAAAACCTAGTGGTAGTGAAAATCGTAAACGAGCTAATGAAATACAACACAAAATATCGAAATTACCAAAAATTTCCAACTTTTTTCAACCTGCGCAAACTGATAAAACTCAATCTTCTCAATTTTCCAAATGTACTGAAAATACAGTAAATCAATCTTCACACCTTCTCAATTCTACATAAAATGTTACGTTTGAACAAAAATGTGTTAAAGAAAATTCCAGTTCATTTAATTCTAAATCTTTTAGTGACAGTAATGATATTCTGGCGGAAACTTCTACAGTTAATACTTTTATAGAAATTTCATGTTCATCTGATTCTTCCGTTCTGTATGAGGCTACAACAAATGACAAAGCTTTACAAATAATTAATGAATTGAAAGAGAATACTAACTATAGCATACATTTATCTAAAAATCTTAGTGTTTTAAAAAATATCATTGGTGAAAAATATCCAACAGATTTTGGTCACTACCCAGCCATAATTGAAGAGGATTATATTAAAATATTCATAATAAAGTATGGATCATGTCGACCTGACGGACCTTATCCTATTACTAATGATAAGGGAAATAATAGATCATTTTCAAGATCTTACTATAATTTTAAATCTAAAGGAGGTGTTAATGTTGAAATAAAATGGTTATGCTATTCTCCTAAATTAGACAAATGTTATTGTGAACTATGTTGGTTATTTGCACACACGACTACTTGTAAAAATGTGAACGAAGCATGGACAAAAGGTATAAACAAATGGAAACTACTATCTGAAAAAATTAAATTTCATGAAAAATCATTATCTCATTTAGAATCATGTATTATTTTTGAACAGTGGTATAAAGAAAAGAGTGTTGATGATTACATGCTTTCTAAAATTAAGAAAGAAGCCAACGTGTGGAGGAAAGTTTTGCATCGATTACTAAATGTAACACTAACATTAGCAACGTGTAATTTACCATTTAGAGGTCACAAAGAAAGAATATATGAAGGTAAAGCAGAAGGAGGCAATTTTTTATCTATTGTACAATTATTGGCAACATATGACCCTATACTTAGTGATTTATTAAATCAACCGTCAGGTTCAGTGAGATACCTTAGTCCAACAATTCAAAACGAGTTAATCCAACTTGTTTCAAAACAAGTCGAAACAGATATTTTTAATGAAATAAGAACTGCACATTTCTTTTCTATAATCTTGGATTCGACTCAAGATGTAACAAAACATGATCAATTAAGTTTAGTTTTTCGTTACGTACATATAAAAAAAAAATGAGAATAAAATATCTGAAATAAATATTAATGAAGTGTTTACTGGGTTTTACTGTATAAATGATCATACTTCTTTTGGATTAGAAAATTTTATTTTAAATCTTTTAGAAGAAAAAAATATAAATTTATCTAAGTGCAGGGGTCAAGGTTACGATGGTGCTAACGTAATGAGTGGTGTATATAACGGATTACAGGCCAGAATTATAAAAAAAGAACCTACTGCACTTTTTGTACATTGCGCACAATTTAAATTTAGTTTTAAACGATACAGTAAGGCACATTCCTGAAGCATCAAGATTTTTCGATATTGTTGGCCACGTTTATACTTTTTTTGGAGCCAGTATAAATAGATGGAAATTAATCGTGAGTGCCATAACATTAAAAAAATTATGTCCAACCAGGTTGTCATCAAGAAATGACTCGTTGAAAGCATTTCAATCAAACTATTTCAATATTTTACAATCGCTTGCTGAAATTATATTAAAAAGTAAAAATTTAGAGGAACGTACTGAGGCACAAGGATTAAAAATGAAATTAGAAAATTTTGAATTTATCGTACTCATTGTAATTTTTTCAAATATATTGCGAAGCATAAATCATGTTACAAAATTATTACAATCCGATACATGTGATATGATGGAAGCGGAGTACTTTATTGAAAATGCTACAAGCGAAATAAAACAGTTGCGTACAAATTATATCGGTGTTCACAATGAAGCTCAGACGTTGGCTGAAAAATGGGGTGTAAAAGTACAGTTTAGCAGCAATAAGAGACAGAGAATTGTTAAAAGACACTTTGATGAATTGTCCGAAGACACTAGGTTTCAAAATTCAGAAGAAAAATTTCGCATATGTGTTTTTAATGCAATTTTAGATACCACGATAACTCAGCTGGAAAAAAGATTAAGTAGTTTCCAAAGTGTTGTTAGAAAATTCAGAGTTATTGATCCAAAATTTTTAAGCGTTTCTACAGATAATGCCATACGTGAAGAATCTAAAATATTGATGAACCAATATCCAAACGATTTAAGTCAAGAGTTTACGTTTCAGATTACAAGTTTCCGCTCAACGTTACGAAATAAAATATATTTATGTAAGGATATAAAACAACTTGCAACATTATTAATATGTGACTACAGTTCACTTATAACAACTTTTCCCGACGTTTACTCTGCATTTATAATATTTTTAACATTGCCGGTTACAACAGCAACATCGGAAAGGTCGTTTTCGAAGTTAAAAATTATTAAAAACTACTTAAGAAGTGCTCTTAGCCAAGAACGTCTCACGGGTCTTGCTTTACTGAGTATTGAAGCTGAAAGAGCACGAAAATTAAACAATGATACGCTAATTGACATTTTTGCTGAAGAAAAGGCCAGAAAAAAAAAATTTGATTAGTTTGTTTTTTATTGTGATGTACCTAACCTTTTTTTTTTACTGTTTGATTATTATTAAATAATATTTTGTAAATTTAATATTTATTCTATAGAAGAAAAGAAAACAATTGTAATTTTATATAATTACCTGAGAAAAGTATTTTATACAAATGTGTAATATATCAATATATGTAGAAAAAGTACAAACCCACACAGCAATCTTACATTTTTAAAATATTTTGGAAACATCGCATGGGACACAAAAACATTGTTACAAAATTCAGATATCATGTTCAGAAGGTGTATACATATTGTGAACATATTGTCAAATCATGATTTGGCAGATAAAAACACATGTTCACAACATTTTATTCTTAGGTTGTTAACACATTTCTAAATATTTTGTAGCAATATTTTTGACAAGTATTGTCATAATATCATAAGCAACACTTTGTTACATTATTAGCTATGTTTTCAAAAGACCTTAAAGACCATTTTTTAACAATATGGAGCTTTAATTTTATCAACATATTTTGATATTGGTTTGTAACAATATTTCACTGTTAGTATTGTCAACATATTTTAAGCAATACTAGTTGAAATGTTCAGGTCTATATTTTCAAAATATATTTGGGAAACATTATTGTATATATTTATAGATGTCAACTCATTGTTAAGAATTAATAAGAATATTCTGTATACTCGTTATTTAATCATTTAATAAAGTGATTAATTTTAACAATATGTTAATATTCATTAATTCGCAATTGTTATGATGAGGGTCAATCATAAAGGTAGTTGCAGTGTAAACCAAAAATAACTATCAATCTAGGGAAAAAAATGTATTACATAATATAATATCTATATTCTGATAAATACTTTATTCAGAAATAAAATATAATAATATAGATTAATGATTGATGAAAAGTAGGTTAACAATAAAAAAAATGTTTTTAATAGATATAGTAATATAACATAATATAATAATTATCTATGTGTATGACATTTTCTTCTTTTTTCTTTAATCAACCAATAAGTGATTAAGTATAAAATTATATTAATTGTAAAAATAACATTTTATAAATTAATTATATATAGCAGAAAACTATTAAAAGTAGCTGGTATACAATAAAAAAATTGTTTTTCATAGATATAATAATATAACATAATATAATAATTATCTATGTGTATGACATTTTCTTCTTTTTTCTTTAATCAACCAATAAGTGATTAAGTATAAAATGATATTAATAGTACAAATAACAATATATAAATTAATGATTTATAATAAAGCAGACAACTATTAAAAGTAGGTATACAGCAAAAAAATGTTTTATGATTAAAATAATAATACTGTTAGTTTTCATACATAATATAAATAACATATGTAAACATGTGACATTTCCTTTTTTTAACAGCCAAATAGGTTAATAAGTTTTATAATATTAATAATAAAAATAACATTATATAATAAAGCAGACAGCTATTAAAATTAGGTATACAATTAAAAAAAAAGTTATAATAATTACAAACTATTGTAATACTCTTTTTTTCATATACAATATAACACATAATCTTTATATAAAAAGACCATTTAGGTGTTATAATATTATAATATAAATAATAAAAATAACATAATTTATATAAATTATTATTAAGCAGGAACTTCTTAAAAATATATAATAAAAAAAAAAAATGATAATACTGTTTCTTATATTTAGCATAATATTATATAATATTATTATATTACTGAAGAATATATAAAAAATAATTACATAATGAGTGTTCAATATCATAAAATAATCACCCTGTTATACTCATAATGTAGTAATAGTAATATAAAATAATACTATGTTAATATGTGTTGAAAAATTTTTATTCTGGATGGGGTTGATGAGTTTTAGCGGATAATTTTTTTATTCTATTTGAAGCTTGTGCAAACCAATTTTTTAATGGTTTTTCGATTTCAATGTTTGGGAGATTTTGTGAGGAAAATGGTTTCATTTGACGAATAGTTTCTAAAAAAAAAAAAATGCATATCATTTATTGAACATATTAATTGACCATTTTTCATTTGGGCTATTTATTAATCAATGTACAGGCCTTCTATCTATCAACAAATATTTGAGTACATTAAAATATTAGGTAAATTAATTATTATTATTTTATAATGTATACTAGACTTCGGGCGTTTGTCATCCCGCCTGCGGCGGAAAGACTGTGTGGGCGGTGGTGCTCTTTGTCGATTAACCTCGGGCGATGCTGGGTTTTTCGATCCGGCCTGCGGCGGGAACGCGGGGTCGTCGGGTATCGTCGTGTTGGCAGCACTGGTCTGGCGGTAATTTTTGAATGCGGGAGAGTGTCTAGTCGTAAGTCACGGCCGCTGAAAATCGACCGGCGATTCAAGTCGATCGTACGACAAAGCCGGCCAGGTGGGCCATCCAAAGACGTGTATATGTCCGGTTCTCGAGCGTTTGTGTTGAAATCAGAAATTCGGATTCTGAGTTTGAGTGTCTAGGTATCAGTCATCTCGGGAGAAAGTCGATTCCCGAACGGACAATCCGCTCGCGGCGGATCGGATGCAGTGGGAGTCTAAGTCGCTCGTATGCAAGTAGATAGTCAGGTAGGCCGTGCACCGGGCGTGTATGTCCGGTTCTCGAGTGTGTGTGTTGAAATCGGGAATTCGGATTCTGAGTTTGAGTGTCTAGCTATCAGTCATCTCAGGAGAAAGTCGATTCCCGAACGGATAATCCGCTTGCGGCGGATCGGATGCAGCGGGAGTCTAAGTCTGCGGCGGATCGGATGCAGTGGGAGTCTAAGTCGCTCGTATGAAAGTAGCTAGTCAGGTAGGCCATGCACCGGGCGTGTATGTCCGGTTCTCGAGTGTGTGTGTTGAAATCGGGAATTCGGATTCTGAGTTTGAGTGTCTAGGTATCAGTCATCTCGGGAGAAAGTCGATTCCCGAACGGACAATCCGCTCGCGGCGGATCGGATGCAGTGGGAGTCTAAGTCGCTCATATGCAAGTAGCTAGTCAGGTAGGCCATGCACCGGGCGTGTATGTCCGGTTCTCGAGTGTGTGTGTTGAAATCGGGAATTCGGATTCTGAGTTTGAGTGTCTAGGTATCAGTCATCTCGGGAGAAAGTCGATTCCCGAACGGACAATCCGCTCGCGGCGGATCGGATGCAGTGGGAGTCTTAGTCGCTCGTATGCAAGTAGATAGTCAGGTAGGCCATGCACCGGGCGTGTATGTGTTGCTGGTTTGAAATGTAAGTGTTGAAAACCTTATTTATTCATCAGAATAGAGTTTTTTATATATTTAGAAAAAATCTAATTTAGAACGGCAAAGCAACAAAAATAAATGTATATACATAGGTATATTATATGCATTTATCTACCTTAATCTAACGTAACGCAGTAACATGACACAATTGAAATATAACTGCGTCAGATAGCAGACAATGTTAATTATTGCGCTAATATATCAACCATAAAAATATACATTTTAAAAATAATAATATATAAATACGTGAAAAAAAACGCAAAAAAAATGAGATTTCGGGCGGCCATGCTATTCAGACGGCCTCCGCAATCCATCGGATTCAGCCGGTATCGAACCGCCTACCATAGTGTTACACATGTCCTACGCCTTAACCTACCTAACTACCTATCGAGATGAAATGTACAATTAAATCTATAGCACTTGAGCCATTTCTTCACAACGACGAATTCTGTATTAAACATGTTAATTCGTAGAAATCGTGTGTACTAAAACCTTAAATCGCATATTTTTACGTTTCCGGTGTGTATATACCGTGTGGTATTATTGTAGTCCGATAAACATATACTGAAATAAGGACAATTAGGTACATAATAAATATGTAATAATAATATATACATATATATATATGCTAGGTAATTTAGCTGGGATTCCGAATACGTCGCGAGCAGGGTGGTGAGACGTTTAAAACTTTTAGAATCGTCAATTATTGATCAAACCGAACGCGGCAACGGCTAAAAAGAATTAATATAATAATAAAATAAATAATTCGCGAAAAAAAAATCAAAAAAAAGAATTTCGAATTAACAACACACGGCCACCGCAAATTTACACAATCCGCCGCGGCCGGTATCGAACGCTCCACCGCCGGGTTTCCTGCCTAACGCCCTAAACCTACCTACCTAGCCACTGAGGTGTGAATCGGAGTGAAATAAATGCCTCTTAAGGCGTCTCGCCGCCACCGAGGATAATCGCGAACGCTACGCCGTCGTCCGACGTGGACTCCCGGGTCGGGCGGTCTACTGTTTTCCGACGCGTTCTAACGAAGAAAAAGCGATTTACGGGTAAGAAATCGGAATTTCTACACATAAATACATATTATAAATAAATAGTTTGTTCCATATAAATATATAATACTCTACCTATATGAGTTATATCAAATAGTATATAGACACATATTATCATTATACAATTTAATTTTCAGACTTTAATTATAGGTACATAATTAATATTATTTAGAATCTGTAGCAGTATTTGAATGCTACACTAAATTTATATAAAATGTAATATATCAAGTACCTACTACATAGTATGTTATATATTTATTACTATTTAACCACATAATCGAGCCCTTGTCTGACTTAGATGTGTTGACCAATAGCTGTGGATATCAATTATATATAGTTATTTATCAATTGTCTATTAATTTACTTGATTTTATGCTCAGGATGAATAAAACCTATCTACCTATAGTATAGTCATATCGACCAATAATTATATATTGTTAATTATATACATACATAGTTCATCAAATAGTATAGCAATATCATTATAAAATTTAACTGCCAGAATTTAATTAAATACATGAAGATTTATTAGTTTATAATAAATTATTATTGTATTATATAGTATTTGCAGCAGTTTTGTATCATACATAAAATTTAAATTACCAAATTACATTACCTCAAACAACCATCTCACCTAAAAACAGTATAGGCGTAGATAATAAAATCAAGTGTTACCTAATTTATTATTTATAATATAAATAGTTTGTTCCATATAATACTCTACCTATATAATAAGTCATATCAAATAGTATATATTCACATATTATCATTATACAATTTAATTTTCAGACTTTAATTAAATATAGGTAGGTACATAAAGTTCTATTTTGTTTATTAATATTGTATTATTTAGAATCTGTAGCAGTACCTATTTGTATGCTACACTAAATTTATATAAACTGTAACATATCAAGTACCTACTACATAGTACATAGTATGTTATAAATTTATTACTATCTAACCACATAATCGTGCCCTTGTCTGACTTAGATGCGTTGACAAATAGCTGTGGATATCAATTATATATAGTTATTTATCAATTGTCTATAAATTAACTTGATTTTATGCTCACGATGAATAAAACCTATCTACCTATAGTATAGTCATAGTATAAACCTAGTTCATCAAATATTTTAGCAATATCATTATAAAATTTTACTGCCAGAATTTAATTAAATACATGAAGATCTATTAGTTTATAATAAATTACTATAGTATTATATAGTATCTGCAGCAATTTCGGATCATACATAAAATTTAAATTACCAAATTACATTACCTCAAACAATCATCTCACCTAAAAACTTTTAAACAGTATTGGTGTAGATAATAAAATCAAGTGTTACCTAATTTATTATTTATAATATAAATAGTTTGTTCCATATAATACTCTACCTATATAATAAGTTATATCAAATAGTATATAGTCACATATTATCATTATACAATTAAATTTACAGACTTTAATTAAATATAGGTACCTACATAAAGTTCTATTTTGTTTATTAATATTGTATTATTTAGAATTTGTAGTAGTATTTGTACGCTACACTAAATTTATTATATTAATTATGTAACATTAATATCAAAAACATAATAACCGAAAATTAACCATTATTTTTACAGTAATAGATATAAAAACAACAAACAAATGAATATTTAAAAATATAAGTCGAGTGTTTTTTTTCAAATCATAGTAACAATACTTTATTTGTATAAATAAAAACTTTTAGAATCGTCAATTCGCGGCGACGGCTAAAACGAATTAATTTAATATATTAAAAAAAAAAAATCGAAAAAAAAAAGATTTCGAATTAACACGGCCGCCGCAAATTTACACAATCCGCCGCGGCCGGTATCGAACGCTCCACCGCCGGGTAACCTGCTAACGCCCTAATCCTACCTACCTACCTATCGAGTTGAGAACTGGTGTGAAATCTCTGCCTCTTAAGGCGTCTCGCCGCCGAGGCGAATCGCGAACGCTACGCCGTCGTCCGCCCCGCGGTCTCCCGGATCGGGCGGTCTGCCGCGTCGGACGGCGGACGACGTCCTCCGCCGCGTTCTCCCGGAGAGAACGCGATTTACGGGAAAAAAATCCAAAACGTCTACGCGTATATATATATAGTAATATAGTAATGATGACGACGCCGCGGCGGCCGATTCCGGGCTCTACTGTCGTCGGTTTTACTCGCCCGCGGCACTCGCCGGGATCGAAGTGGGGCGGCGCGCCGACGGTAAATTTAGCGGGGATTCCGAATACGCGGCGAGCGGCGAGATGAGACGTTTAAAAGAGGGTTAAAACTCGACTTTTCGGAAAAAAAACGGCCAGACGGCGCGCTTCGGCGGCCGGCGGTTCGCGCGCGATCTCCGCCGAGAAAGGGTCGAGACGAATAAAGCGCGTAGACGTGTGGCGGTTAAATCTCCCGGGGAACGCGAATAAGGTCCGAGCGGGGCCGCGCGTCGCCCCGGAGGGGGGTAAAACTCGACTTTTCGAAAAAAAAACTCCCATTTTCTCTCGAAAACTCGTAAAATTGATAAGGCGTCGGCGATAACGCGGCGACGGCTGCGCCGCCGCGAATCTCGGCGGAATCGGATTTTTTCATTGGCGCGCGCTGATTCTACCCGCCGCACGGTCCGATTTTCGCTCCATTATTCACTAAATAACGCATAAAAACGCCATAGGAGGCGCCCTCGGCTTCACGTTTTATATATTAGGACTAGCTCTCCGAGCGTCGCTGGGGGAGACCCCCAGACCCCCCAGTGTTAGCCGAAAGGGGGTACCGGTTTTGGAATGATGGTCGTTTGAATCATCAAAGTCGCACGTCTTGGTACGCGAGTGTATGAGAGTGGTCGATGATGAGAGATAACGGCGATGAGGTGACGAAGATAAGTGATAAGGCTAGGACCACTGCGGTTCGACGTGGTCATCCCGGTTCAACGATGGACGACGTCGGACGGCCGGTTCACTTTGGTTGTCTAGCAAGTGGGTCACCCCCCCGAAGTCGGACATAATCTCCCGGGTAGGCAATCCGGCGTCGTAGGATGATCCCCCTTGTTAACTGAAAGGGGGTACCGATTTTGGATTAATGGTCGTTTGAATCATCAAAGTCGCACGTCTCGGTAGGTCGAACCTCATGATTGGTTGATGAGTGTTGATAAGAATTCGTGATGACTGATAAGGGTCGGCGGTTTGGCGGTATCGTTTGAAATTCCAGTTTTGGGGTCTATAGAGTTCTGTGATCGAACGGCTTCGCTTTTTTTATACGAAAGCCAACGAATAAATAAATCCGAAGACCGAGTTTCAGCGTCTAGCAAGTCAGTCACCTCGAGTTATATTCGATTGAATTTCTAATCAGTCACCTTGGTACACAATCCGACTGCGTCAATAATATGGTACTACAGTATTTCGGTGATATGAATTTATGATAACGTGTTTCTGATAAGGCCTAGTGCTTTAGCGGTATTCTATCGAAGGCGGGAACGTTTGAAAACCGTATTTTTGACAACAAATAAGTTAAAAGTAAGTCATTATAAGCGGACCTGGTGGGCCCCATACGGTGTAATACGGTGTAACCATATTAAAAGGCTCCGAGTGAAAATAGTATTTTTTCAAAACCCTAACTCGGTTACCGGATAGTCGAAATGCATGAATTTTTAAGCCGTGTTTGAGTGTCTAGGTTAGGTTAGGTTAGATATATTACGTGATTTCGGGCGGCCGTGCTAATCAGATAGCAAATTTTTTGGTGTCTAGCAGGTCAGCCACCTCGCCGAACGGTCGGCGTCGTCTCACCGGTATACAATCCGACTTAGTTGGTCAAGTTAGGTTGATTTCGGGCGGCTATGCTAATCATTTTGTCGTTATAAGTAAAAGCACAGAACAATAAAAAGTCGTGGTAAAAGTCGCCGCGCCAGCAGTTATCCGCTGATAGTGAGTGGTTCGACCACGGACCACGTCAACGGTTTGTGTTGGTAAGGTCTACCGCTTTGGCCGTATTCCGTCGAAGGCGGGAATATTTGAAAACCATGTTTGCGGGCGCATCACTAAAGTGAGTCCAGAGTTGGTTATAATGCCATATTAAATACCTTAAAAATTAAAATAATAACGACGGCCAAAAGTGTAAGGCGTAATGCCGTGTTTGAATGAATAATAAAATATCGACAATACAATTAATTAATTAATCCGACAATGTGGGACGGCCGGTTTCTTTACTGTCGCCGAAAATGCGACATTACGTGAATAAAAATTCAAAAAATTTCGGGCGTCCATGCAAATAATATAGCCGCCGTATTTTTTTGGTTGTCTAGCAGGTCAGTCATCTCAGTAAAGTTATCCGGGTAGGCAATTCGAAAAGCGGACAATGTGCGACGGGCGGGTAAACGTATAAACGTTCGGTGATAAGGCCTACCGATTTGGCGGTATTCTGTTGAAGGCGGGAATTTTTGAAAACCATGTTTGCGTGTGTATCGATCAATGTCAATATAATACGTCAATAAAATTGATTAATTAATCAGCTATGCGATTTTGTTACCCGCATGGGTTACCTGCGTTGACAATGAACTGCGCCGACGTCCAACAATTTGTCGAAAGACCGTTCTTATTAAACATCCGACTGCCGTCCAGCGTCCTTAAGTTTGACACTGCGAACTACGGACAACACGTGAGTATATTTTATATTATTATTATTATTAATAATAATTTAATTCATGGTTTTTTAAAACGTTCCCCGTAGATCGTCAATATACTGTAACACCGGCTTTCTGTTTAACGAATAAAATATTTTATCATACCACAAACATAATAATACTGACAAAATCTTTCATTTTACACTTTACACTTTTATAGAAAACAAATATATTACGCTGACATCCTCTAAATGTTTCGTCTTTTTCTTTTTAGAATGAACAATATAAACATTATTTTCAATGGGGCGGTGCAGAATTTGCACCTCAGCACCGCTCCGGCTGTGGCAGCCGCGCTACCAACGGCCGAGACCGCCACCGCCGAGCGCCATCGACCGGCCGAGACCGCCACCGCCGCGCGCCATCCGCCGCGTCAGCGAAAGGCCCCAAAACGTAAGTACATATAGGTGATGGGTACATTTAAATGATTACTATTAACTTACGCCTAAATCGTGTTTCAGGATGTTACAGGTGCAAACGGCTTGGGCACACAATGCGGCAATGCCTCGGTAAAAAAAATAATTAATAATTAATAATAAAATTGATGTTTGTTATATTTATAGCCCCCCAGACGCCTTTGAGACCGCCAGCCATCCAACGATCCGGGTGGATAAGGCCGCCGCGGAGTCGGTCTGCAAGGTCCAGCAGGACACGCAGTCCGACTCCCGTTCCCATACCTGTTGGGTCTTCGACCCCGATGGGATCAAACGTAAGTAATATTTTTAATCGTAATAGTGCTAAATAAATACAAAATTGTAGGATATGAATGAATACAGCCCACATGTGGTATTGGAGAGACCACAGTAACTTTGAATGCCATGTTTAATTTGTTTTTAAAACGAAAATACTAATATTCTATGAATTATATAAATTGTAGACGTTGTGTGAATCGATGGCTGGTCGGTCTTGCGGGTCGGCGTTGGCGGAACTGGCCGCCTTAATAATTTCTCCACCGTAAGTTGTAAATTGGAGAATTTTTTTTTAATGTCATTGTCCTAACAATATTTCTTCCCTTTAATATTTTTCAGATCAAATGAATAAAAACTTTTTCTTCGACATGTCTTGTTTTTATTTCCTACCTTAATATAATAATCATGGTTAACATATTAGTTGATATTAGAGTTTAATAATATTAGTAGCCTATGTGTGAGGTGTAACGTTTTGAGGGTCTGAAGTGATATGTTTATTTGTGTAATTTTGTATTTAAATAGTTTAGGCCATTGTTAGATGTGTATCACAACAAAAGGGCAGTGAATACAAAGAACATAGATAAATACCAACCAATATTGATGTATATCATTATAATACGGTGCCGATACAAATAAAATGTTAGGTTGGGTCAGGCTATTAAATATAAGTCACGAGTCGCCTTGCAATATATTTTTATTCTTACATAGACGTTACAAATTATTTACAAATTACCAGACAATACAGTAATATAGTATTGAATTGTGTCAAATATAATAGTATATATAATAAATAGGTAATAATAATAAGGTAAAAGTGATGAGACAATTAAAACGTTACGTATCACAGTAATAACAGTACAGTCTAATTCTACTAACAGATATACAGACAAAAAAAGTTATACAAACAGACATAAATCACAAATTGTGTTTGAAAGTTCTTGACATAGGCATAATAGTGATTAAAGGTATCATATAATACAAACACATTCTAATGACAACTGGTGGACAATAATAATAATATATGTAAAACAAATCAAAACAGATTTTAGATTGTTATTAAAAGTTATTCATAGACATGAATAGCAAAGTTATAGAGAGCTAGTTATTAATTCTATAATACAATTAATGTATTATAATAACAACAATTAGTGGTTGAAAACCAAATTATATTATACGGTACATAACAAATGTAAAAAGTTCCAAAATAGCATAGTATAATAACAAATATAAGTACAATGACAGTATAGGATTGTGAATAATATTATAATAACAGATATTTATTAAAAGTTATTCGTTCAGACATAAATTGCAAATTGTGTTTAAAAGTTATTGGCATAGACATAAAAGTAAAAACATATTAAATTATATTACACTTATAATTAATTATAATAACAATTGATGGTTACATTGTAAAAAACAAAATGTAATTAGTTACATAATATAATATGTTTAAAAGATCTTATTCAAATCAATAATAATTACACTAACAGATATGTAGTAGATTATTATAAAAATGTATTCGTTCAGACGTAAATAGCAAAGTTAATGTTATATAAGTAAAAGTAAAAACAAATTTAAAAAGTTACATAATATCATAGTATAAAAGTTACTCATACAGACATCAATAACAATTATGATATTAATTATTATTATGATAATAATTGGAAGTTGAATATAAACAAAACATATAGAAAGGTTTAATAATTTAAATTAACGTTACAAAG
>JANEHU010000818.1:0-184078 GCA_027563435.1 Nasonovia ribisnigri
TATGAAAATGTTAAATGTGCTTATAATTTTTTTTAAGAAATATTAGAAATTAATATCATATTTCATTCATTACTGCAGGACCGCGAGAGCTAGTTTAGATTATAATTTATCGTTTTCTGATTTTTTTTCTTGGCATGCATAATAAGCCTTAATTTATTGATCAACAATTTTTCATTTTGTATAATATTATTATAATACCGA
Organism: Nasonovia ribisnigri; assembly: GCA_027563435.1. Taxonomy (NCBI): domain Eukaryota; kingdom Metazoa; phylum Arthropoda; class Insecta; order Hemiptera; family Aphididae; genus Nasonovia; species Nasonovia ribisnigri. Next base: position 202 of record JANEHU010000818.1, read on the forward strand.
CCACATATTTTATTTTATCTTTAAAAACGATCTAAAACACTTAATTATGAGTAGTTTTAATTTACAACCATATCACTCAAATTTACGTACCTATAATATATAGTTGGATAGTAATATTTTGTATAATATTATAAGTACTATGGTAAGATTACAAATTTATATGAACACTTGTAAATTAAAACGTCATAATAGACACCTTTTTTCCTATAATTATTTTAATACATTAGTTACGGCTGAATTTAATTTCGAGTTTCGATTTCCCCGTAGAAAAAAATATCGTATATTATTAAAATACAGCGTGTTAATCATAGTACAGATGAACATGTTTTGTACTAAATTAACTGTTGAACTAGTGCTATCCATCACAAGAAATATATGTATGTTTGTGTGTAAGAAGATTTTGAAGACTTGCATGCCCGAATACTATGTGTAATTTCGTTCAAATTTAATGATACACCGTTAGCAATGAATCGATTATCTTAAAATACCACGGGCGCCGCACAGTTTAACGTTAAGTTTTGAGATGAATGCAAAGTAAGAAACGCCTAATCGCACGTGTTATGATAAATTCGCATTTGGTATTTATTTTAGGCATCTATAGGGTTTGCGTTCGAGGAAAGTCTGAAATAAAGTCTTATCCAAATGCACCTATGCGGAACTCATAATATTAATAGTTACAAAAACTAAATGTAACTTTAAACTTTTCATTTGATTTACAAGGCCTAAACCATCATCATCACCGGGATAAACCTGAGCATCGCATCCCATATTATAATAATATAATATGAAGTATAATATATGCATAGTGAAAATGTCAGCAATAAAAACTATCGTCTTGTTACTATAGCCAAAGCGGTGTGGCGGTGAAGAGGGATCTTTATTGTTTGTATTGTACAATACAAATCCCAGCCATAACAAATTGTATTTATTGAAAACGTAGAGGTTAGGGAATAGGGCTAATAATACATTTCGGTTTTATTAGACAATTATTAGACTATGCAAAAAGTTTTTAAGTACCGTCGCTGCTGTAACACATACAAAAGACCTATACACATTTCTCGTCAGGATTTATAATTAAGTATTTTAGAATACCGAGATACACTACAGTAACGTTTTTATACGAATACGATACTAAGGTGTATTAATAAATAATAAGTTATTAGATGAGTTCGTATGATTTGTCTCCCAACGAAATTGGTTGCCTTGTCACACGGACCAAAGTCCCTTTTATAGTCAGTTTCATATTATAGTATTATACAGACGAAAGTCTATTTATTCACAGTTTATATTTACCTAACATAAAACAGTGTATAGTCCTGTATAGTATGTACGAATGTACGATAATATATAATATAACTAATTATAACTTAATAAGGTAATATAGTACATTAGTACCTGTGAGTTGTGAGATTGTTTGTTCCAAGTTTATTATAAAAATTGTATTGGATATCCTACTGTGAATTACATAAATAACCTTGGTATGTGTTTCGTCCACTGAACTATACATCAATAATAATTTCACGAGATCGAAATATTATATCATAAAAATTCCGAAAAATAATGTTGTTCAACGACGATTTGTAATGAATTACTGGGCTTAGTGGATTTTCGTTTGGGTTCTTAATACTATAACCATTTTACTAAAATATTATGTTTCATTTTTAAAATGTATGTATACTAGGTACGTTTTGTATTACTTGTCAGTATTAAACCACACAACGGAAAATAAATCAATACCACAAATCCTATTTGCTTGAATAGTATTAAAATGAAACAGTTTCCAATAATGGACTCCGAGTACCGATGGGAATAATTAATAAGCGTTGGATATTAAGCTGCAGTATACCCGTTTTTGTAAAGTTAAAATTTACCAATTTATAACTACCTACCCACATTTACATCGACTGGTGTTCATCAACTGTACATAATATCTAGTGTTTCTAGATTGTCTTTAGAGCTATACAATTATCAACTTGTATTAAAAAAAAATTGTTTGTATTTAAAATATCTGGTCGGGAGGTACTATAGGTAGGTATTTATTTTAGATTCTGAGCGATGAATCTATTGTGTGTTATTATAATTTTGTCTATGTAAGTAACTACAACGTTTTATAAAAAAAACTTTGATCTTTAACTTAAAAGGGGATATAATATTCAAATTTATTCATAGAAACGTATTAGTGGCTATTACCTATCTAAACATATTTTTAGTGATTCAATTTAAAACTTTGTTGACTTTGGAAATTCATTCGTAAAATAGTGATTACTTCTTAAAATATTGTTTAAATTTTGTTGTAATTAATAAATATTATTTGTACAGTGGTCAGTGACTCAAAACTTTATACCTTTACATATATTATTATTTAAATATTATTATAAATATTTAAAAATACTTGGTTTAGTTTTAAGCTTTTTATACTATGAAAATATTTAAACCATTTTATGGTTTATCGGTATGCACTTGTGATTATTATTAATATTAATATTACATATAAAAAAATTAGTTTAGTCTACCATACTATAGTAGAACGAGTTCCTTGATTTTTTTTTTTCAATATTTGAGATACAAATTGTAAGAAAATCATGGAACTCGAGCTGTTATAATAGGTGTCATGAGTACCTAATCATTGAGTGGTCATTGTAAAGAATGAATTAAATTAAATTTAACGATTAAACCATTACATACGAAAAACGATTCTGTCACCATATATTTCTAAAGATAATATTTTATTATATTATGTTAACTATATTGTAATAAGTAATTTATTTTTCTATTATAGTAACACGGTAGGTTGAACTAATGTTTGTTATTAAAATTAAAATTGAGACATTTTCACTGCTCCAAATTTAACTAACAGTAAAAAAACACATCATTGTAAAACCAATATATAACGCTCAATTCAGAATCTAAAATATTAAACAAATAAGAATATGTATGCATTTAGCATTAATCGCTTTTGAATATATCTATAAAATCTAGAAGAAGAATTACGTTGATAATCATTTTTTAATTATCATGTTACTTAAATAATTTATATTAAATAAGTCATAAGCATAACAATTGGTTTGAATATTAGGGTTTAAATCATATAAACATTTTTAATCATTACATTTTTATTTATTTTTAACTCTACCTAAGTCCAGAACTATAAGGACAAAGAAGTTGATATGGGTCAGCAATGAATGCAAAAAAATAATTAAGCCGGTATTTAAAACTGTTTTAAGAACTTTTGAGTGTATTTGTATTTAAATTGTTAATCAAATACTTTTCTATTAATGTATTTAAGTACTTATTTGAAATGTTGATATCATTTTAAGAATGATTCAATAATCAATATCAATAGGGTTGTTTCAACTTTCAACAAATATTATTATCGATGAATTAATCATTATTATTAAACACGCTGTGTTAGTTTGCATTAAAGTATTAGTTTCTATGGCTTCGTAAAATAATTACAGTTTATAATAATATTAATATATTCATCGTCGTTTACAAATTACAGCATGGTTATTATTATTACTACCTATAATTCTTTTAATTAATTTCTTGAACCGATACAACACAACATAAATTATTATTCATAATACGTATTATATATTTAAACTAGGTAAATATACGTATAGGTAGGTATTGGTACTTAAACTAAATATTAGTTATAACTATGATGGTACATCGAAATTATCACATTTTATACCCCTAATGGTATAATTAATACGAAAGGCATTTTACATAAGCAATTTAGGTGAAAAATCAATCGTTTCATTACAAAAAAATGTTTATCAGGTTGGTAGGTATTAAACGAGTTAGTTTTTGACATAATACAAAATATAAAATATTCTTTCTACAGAATTCAAGTCGTCCACGACTGAAATAAAATTTGATAAATATAGTGTTATTATTCTGTACCTCATCGTTCGGTTCAATTGTTCGAACAAAATAATATCATATTTGTATATTATGTGAATTTTGTAGTACAGACATTTTTTTGTGAACTTAATGTTCAATTTGCTCAAACTATTAAGCGAATATCGGGGACATAATACTGTCTATAAGCTTCATCATAATTCTTGATATTATTAGGTAGGTACATGACATATAATATTATATTATACTCTTCATTTCCTGCAAAATGTGTTTACAGAAGATTATTTTGTTCATGTGCGCAGTAGTCTTATGACTTTCTTTAGGTAATTGAAACGCGTATACAAATTATAAAGTTACTTGAAGCAACATGTATATAAATATATACATGTAATAGTATCATATATAATATATACTATAATGTATATGGTATGTAATATTATTATTTTTGAAAATGTAATAATGATACCCCCACAACTAAACAATTTATAGGAAAAAATATATTAAATACATGTTATTAAGCTCGAATAACTCATGCACATATCTTCAAAAGGCAAGTTGCGAATAAACAGTATGGTTCACCAAGCTCACCCCCTTTTTTAAATAATGCAGTTATTCTGATTATTTCGAAACTTTAAATTTACCTAAAGACTATATTTTCAAATTTTTGAATTTTTTTTGTACTAATTAAGGAGTATCCAAATGTATATGTTTTTCTTTTTTTGCTGTAAATTATTTGAAAATGTTGATGTTCTTAATTCAAATTTAAATAAGTAGTTTCTTAGTTATTAAAATATTGCATTAAGGATAATAGCCCTTACAAATGGTTTTACAAAAATATAAAATAGACGTAATATTGGAACTAGTACTTATTTATTATACTTGAGTCATTTTTGAAAATTATGAATGTTGATGGATTAATATTAATGACTGAAATTATAACGACCCCAAATCTTACAAGTCGATTACGATGGACTTTTTATGCTTAAAACGCATTTACACAAAATTAAATAACTCAAAAACTACACGTATGAATTTTTATTTTGATACATCAAATATTTTAGAACAATTATCCACTGAATTATTTACAGTTGAAAAGGAGGATTCTCATTTGAAAAATAGAAATTTGTATCTCCGCAGGACACTCCTTAAGCAGGAACTGCGAAAAAATCGCAAGTATTTTAAAATATGGTTTTTAAGTATATTTAAAAATTCCAAAAATCAGATTTTAAATAACTGCATTACGGAAGAAAAATGCGGTTAGCATTCTTAGTGAATCACTCTGTGTATATAATATAATATAATGTTGTTTATATAGATTTATACAAATGAAAATACGCAGACATAAATGATATTATACATTGATTTAAAATATTTGTACCTATAATTAAAAACAAAATAATAAATATTAAATAAAATAGTTTTTGCTAATTTGAATAAAGAACGAAAAAACGTATGCCGAATAGGCAATTACATTTATAACTTTAGAATATTTTTATAATCTACCGCACGTTTATATGCTAGCTATTAAAATTCATGAGCGTTTTTTGTTTAATGTATCAAAATTACAGTAATTTCGTAAATGATGCGTGTTGCTACGTAAAAAACAATAAGTGGTTGCTTGAATTTATAATAAAGACGACATAATCATAAATAGTAAATATTATATTATACCACAAGTCTACAACACAATAAACGGTTTCATACATATTATAATTAATGCATAACTGATAATATTGATACAACTATGTGAATTTATTTAATTTAAAATAATTAGCTCAATTTATTATAATATTTTCAACATGTATATTTGAAATCAAATATATACTAATATATTAGTAGGTAGGATAACAATTAGAGTTCTGGGCCCGCATCATTTATAGTACTCATCCTTTATAGTACCATCACTTATCACATATGAGGTGATAAGGGAAGTGAGGATTGCTGGCCAAAAGCTCTCATTTTTATCCTACTTGTATTATATTGATATATTTTATGTGTTTCATTATTTACCAGTAAGGGTGTTAAAAAATAATTCATCTGATTAAAAAAATCATATGTATTGTAATATCTAAATATTTTATATTTTAATTAGAAGTTAGGTTAATTTTTAAAGGCTATAAATTATATAAAGACAAAGTTAAATGTGACACCCATTACTTGTACTAATTGGTCGTGAATAACCATAGCGAGTCGATGAAAATACCTACATAATAATAATAAATAATAATAACAATAGGTAATAATAATATTATGATGTGCTTAGCGGTACCGGACGGGGTCCATCAATTTACACACTCAGACACTCTGAACTCAGGGCCGGAAATTGTCAATTAGTAAATTATTGTCTATGTATATTTGATTTGCGTTCAACCACGCACGCCAAACACTTTTAAAATCGAGTACAATTTAGGTACTATAATCATAATAATACTGTGCTTATTTGTTTATGAAATATTACACGCACCGGTCGTGTCGTTGAAACGAAACCACGTCATCGGTGAAGGTTTTCGAGGAGGTCCATTAAAAAATAAATGTAAGCCAGTAAAAAGGACACACTCTTACAACAAATATCTATCCTAATATTCTCCTCAAGACCTCTGCCCACCCGTCTGTTGGTTCGTAGTTATTTTTTTCAATTAAGCCCAGACTCGTATCGGTTCATTTGTCAACGATACAGCGGCGGCGACAGACGGCGAAGGTAAACACTCATTCGATAGTATACATAATAATAATAATATAACGTTTCACTTATCCGAGTATCCAATTTACGAAACACGAGCGCCTCCGCGGGGGATGAACGAGACGGGTAATATTGTGGTATACGTCAAGTTATATATATATATATATGATCTGCTCTCAATTAACCCCCTACCCCCCCCCCCCCCCCATGTAAATGGACCGCTCTGGGCTGATGTCTATGTTCAGAGTATATGTGTGTGTATTGTATACATATTATGTGTTCCGTGGACTCAATCTGAGTGTTTTGGCTGCCCTTGGACGGATTGTACGAATGTTGATTAATATCATCGCATTTGGGGCGGCTTGTGTCTGTGTGTGGGGCCGAAACGTTCAGAATATATATTTTATAAACACACATCGCTTAAAGGCTCTCCGACGGCGTCTAGTTAAAGTCTATAATATAATACATGATAATATTATGTACCTGCATATTGTAGACAACGACTTGTGTGCGTAGTTATAATATATATTGTATATATATATATATATAGGTACGAGGTGCTTTAAAACGATTTTTTTTTTTTTGGAAAAATCGATCATTCAACCGAAAATTGTATGCCATACTACGATGATTATATTGTACATTTATACAACGGTTTGGCCGTTTGACTAATTACTGTGTTATTGTGTAGTTTTTCATCGTATGCGGACAAGACTTAAATTATTATACGTAATCGTTAATGAGCATTTTACAAACATTACATTTTTGTTTTCGTCAATTAATCATATAAGTACAGAACTACAGACTGATTGTATTACGATTTGCAATACAACTATGAGCCCAGTAATGCTCTATTCTAGATAATCAGGGCTTTATTTCACTGTACAATATAGACCAATATTATTTTACGGTACAAAACTACTTAAATATAATATATGATTCACTTAATGCTGTTAAAAAAAAGTCTTTGTGATTTTTACAGTTATTTTACTTAAAAATAAAAAACTGTCACATACGTATTAGATATAATACAATGTAGTGTTAAATATTTTGTGTTAATTATTTTGCATAATACTGGAGTCTAAATGACTCATATTAACATTCAGAATTGATTGACTTAATGACTATAGTATTACCTATAATAATAACACTATATTAAATAATATTGACTTCTTTACAACGCGTGTGTTTTAGTGTTTATTAACGAGATGTAGGGGAGCATATTAATATAAATAATTTATATTGCAATTATTGCATGTAGTTAACCACCCAAATCCAAAATGTTGAGTTCAAGTTTTCTTAATAATTATTAAGTGCCTAATTGTAAGTTTTCACTTATTCATAAGAGTTTGAATCGTGGTTAATCGTTAGCTAAAACCTAGCAGTTTTTATATATCCAAGTTTTTGACTGTGCCAAAATATTGTACACAATATTTTATATTTTGTGTTTGTTAGGAAAAATTCAAAACGTATAAGTCACTAATAATGACTTATTAATTATTGAGAAAACTTAAATTAAACATTTTGAATTTGAATCACGGATCAAATTCATTACATCCAATTTATAATAATATGTCCCTCTTTATCTCGTTTGTGAACACTAGTCAGTAGTCACTAAAACACTGTGGTTGTCAATAAGTTAATTATTTATCTTAGTTGTTATAATACTAGTCATTAAGTCAAACAATAAACAGTGAAAAATGGATAATTTAGATTTTTAATTCACGGTTCTAGTAAATTTTTTAAATTTTAATCAAGACGTATCTCGACTACAATATTGAGAATATCATTGTTGAAACGTATGGTTGGAAATTTAGATCCTACATTATATTAATTATTATAACCAGTGAGCACCGAAAAAATAATCAACTGGATTTAAATTCTAATCTGCACATTTAAACACTCAGAACTAAAAGGAATTTAACTACCATATAGAAAATGTTTTCAGAAAAATAAAACATATATTATGCTCAGGATTAGAAACAAGAGGCTTTTAAATGGAAACGCGCATTGTACCTATACCTACAATGGTTCACAATTACTTGTAATTTGTATATTTATATATATATTATATATGTGTGTGTTATATAACATCGGTTATCTGATATTTTACTATATGTTATAGGTAAGGAAATTTTGAATGAATAATATTATATTCAGCACTTGAAATCGTCACGATTGATTTACAATTTAAACATAAATGTATAAGTATATAGTATTCGGTATTTCTGCTTATTTACTTTGTTAATTAACGGTCGTTATAAAAAAGAAAAAAAATTATTCCAACATTTTGTATTGCTTTGTACCTACAGAAAAAAAAATATACTCATTAATTACACAAATAATAATTTATTACTATTCATTTGACCCTCCGTGCTTTGTTGATTTAAAAGTAAAAAAAAAAATTAAAATCCTGGGACAATCAATGATCAGGCTCAAATAAAAAAATATCATGTCCCGCAGATATGTAATTATAATCATATCAAACGTTTCAAGAGTTTAATAAAAAAAAAAAATTACTAAGTTTTCATTTTTTGGGTCGATACGCCCAATCACTGAACTTTTTTTATCGTCCACCGTTTAGATACGTGCAGCAATACCCAACTACTAAATTATTAAATGATTATTAGTTATTCTTATTACCGAGATTACCGAGTATTCGTTCCAAACAATTTTTTTCTTATGTAACTCAAACAATCATAATTTTTTTTCCAATCCGATCAATACAACTCATAGTTTTTATTTTGTATGTACATATTATTATACATGCGCGCAGCTTAATAATAGCCTTTTTTTATTTTCCTTGTACTTTTCAATATGCATTTTTTTCAGATTTTACATCGTGTGTATATGTTATTAATATTACGTTTTACATGATACGTCATATTATTAAATTATTATAAACATAATGTCGTTTTTTTTTTCATCTGTTCAAAAATTGAAAGCCCTCTTCAAACAATATTAATAACCGGTGTGTTTGTTTATCCGCCGAACCGTATGTATACATTATTAATTCCGTGCACTATGTATATGATGTTACGGTTTTTTATCCTTTATCTATACCATCCATACTCCAATAAATTGTTTCCCGTATTGCACATACCCGTCTGGGGTATTGAATTCCGACGTGGCGGTCGAATATTATCTCTCTTGTTATTAAATGTAAAACTCCAAATCAATGTTTGACATGGAGAACCCTCCTAGCCTCACTCACTTTATCCTATCTCATTCTCTCTTGTACTACTACAACATGTGTAACATATAGAGTCACTTTCTAGTTTCTATCGAAAGCCAATCTAACTTCACTCATTACCACGGTTTCAAATATTAAGTATTTATTAAATAGTTAAATCGTGCTTATAAATTGTAGATTTTTGACTATCCTAATCCATTGGGTGATGATATCAATAATATCATGCAAAACTCCTTTCCAACTCATAAAATCTTGATGATTATTGATTTATAGTGTACGGTTTTAAACGAAAATCGTATAAGATAAATATTAAAACCATAGTTTTACATATTTGAACTTGTAATCAATACAATATAAAGGTCGATCTTAGTATAGGTACTAACCTATATGTTTTAAGTACATATTGTGTAATAATCTATTGGCCATTAGATGGTAAGAAAAATATAAGACTAATGACCATTATACACTGTCTGTGTTCTGTGTACATAGGCACAGATATTTCGTTTAAATACAATATTAATAAATAGTCAATAATAAATTCTTACATTTATTTATGTCTATACCTATATTTTAAAGCTTTTGACATCATTTTATAAGATAGTGAATACTGTGTGTTGAATCAACAATTAACTGCTGTAAAGTTGTAATGGCAATTACGTTACAACCGTGGATGGACAAATTATTATATTGTATTTATAAAAATAATAATCAATGGTTGAATTGGTAATTGGTAGCCACGACAATACTCATTTAGAGCCACAATTATACATACCATCCGACAGGCTACTACTATTCCTATCGAAAACCAATTCCAGTTACATTCAAAGAGCAATATATTCTTCATCCAATGTTCTATGTTGCCGAGGGTTAATTTATAAAAAGCAAATAAAAAAAGTCCCCGATCTTGACTATAATATATAGTACGATTATAGTTTGTTTATATATTATTATTATCACAATTTGTTGTTGTTGTTATTGTTGTAAAATACGTGCTCATGAATGCATTAAGAATTAAGATACATGTATTTCGAAACTGTGTCTTTGTCTGCCCGAATCTTTAAAGAAATACACGGTGGGTATAGCTATAAATCAAAATGTGGCTTACGGAGGGTAATTTATTTTATTTTTTTTTTAAAGTATTTCAGAGATGGAGGATTCGAATTAAACAAATCTTGAGATATTGATCATCAAAGTTTGCAAAACACACAAACCCAAAATGTTTCGTCACAAAAACGATTTGAAAATTAATATTAATGCAGCTTCAAGATTGAAAAAGACGAAATCTCATCGCTATAGAAAGATACACAATGGGTACAATAAAATATAATACTGCACAAGAAACTAAATTGTTTTAATTAGAACATTATATTAACATCATATTATAATATAAATTAAATACCTATAATATTACAAAAAATCTCGAGTTTGTACACATTTGAACGTACAATTTATCATAAGTATAAGTGGTGTTTTTGTTCCTCCTATACAGGGAGGACATGTTTTTATGATGTTAAAGGCTAAATAAATAACATACATGTGCTGCCAGAAAATAAAAAAAATTTTATGAGTATATAATATTGTTCAAGTTATTTTTTCGATTACGGTTTAAGACCTCGACCAATAAAGTGTTTGTTGTATTTAGGACTTTATTATAAATACAGCAAAATACCTATATGAATAATATGTTTTCAATGTCAAATAAAACCAGCATAATTTAAAAAAAGAACCTGATGAAAAATGATATTTTTATTGTTTTTTTTGTTTTTTGTTTTATATTACAAGAACAAATATAATATATTATATAATATGCATTAGTTTTAAGGCTTTAAGTTTTAATTTTTATTGTTAACATTATACACACTATTGTTGTTACTGTTTTTTTATTTTTATTTTGCTTCATTAAATTTAGTGTGCGACGCAGACAATGACATTACCTACGTGTCTGATGCTCCAATGAAAATAATCTGTATTTATTTATTATAATTTGAAAATAATAATTAAAATATCTTTTGATTGTATATTGCATTATAATTTAATTTTCTCCATGTACCAGATACAAGCTTAGCTCAGTTGGTATACCTACGTATCAGCTTTAAATATTATTATTGTTATTACTTATTATTATTATTATTATTGTATTATAATTGAATTATGCTGAAATAAATAAATAAATAAATAAATTAGTTAAATTAAATGTTCATACATGCTATAATAGGATATGGTATTTAATGTATATGACGTGTTTTATTGACTGCATATTGAATAATTTTAGAAGTTAAATTTAACCCGAATTTTAATTTTTTTTATTAATATCCCAAAGTATCTATAATTAAATTTAAATGCTAACTTTCAAATACTTTTTTTTTTAGTTTATATAATATATTATATTTTAAATGCAATCGCATTAAATAATAATAATAATAATTACAAATGGATGTATGCGTTTCAGTCAGAAAATATTATAATATACGTATATGGAAATATCAAATATCACAAATTTCCCAGAAGTATAATAATTCTAAACGTAATATGAAATAGTTTATTTAAAAAAAAAATTATTAGGGAATGTATAATATGGACCACTATGTATTATGTAATGTCTATAATATGTTTACGGTAATATTACCCTCAATTTGGGTAACTCTTAAAACAAACCGAAAAAATAACTCTGTAAATAAAACAGATGTGTATTCATTTATAGTTAAGCAAAAGATATTAGAGTGGTATGAAATTCTCTATAAAATTAATTTAAAACATGAAAATGCTAAAAAAAATAATTTCAGTTGTTTTCAGTCAATTCGGCTCGTGATGAATGAAATTATATGTGGTATTGTATGGCAACCAATTTGACCATTTTACCAAAATTCCCATTTTGTTCACTGTATTGACCTAAATCTAGTGCAAAAATCACAATTTTTGAGTCCGTGGGTCAAAAATATTTTAGAGACATTGATTTTACATTGCCAAGTGTCCGATGATCACGTCATATTAACAAAACTATAGACTATACAATATTATACGGAGTACCTATACGTATATTTGCGAGTCACATAATTTCCGGCACGTCACCTACCTTCCATCCAGAGGATTGTCGGTCGCGCCAGTGCGTCGCGTTAGATTATGCCGGATATCATTCACTATAATTAATATGACATTATGACAGCTATGTGTAGCTATGTATACAGGTTCATATGGTACTAGTACGTAGAGGTACGATTGTTGTTTACAATTTATAATTTATTATTAACTTATTGTAGTTGTCACAATAAGGTGGTGTAAATACTATATTTAATTTTATATATTATTATTATATTATAAATTATAATATTATGTATTGTAGGTTTGTAAAAGTAAAATAAATAATCGTAATAAAAAATCACGGGACCTTGATTAAGTCCTTAAATACCGTAAAAAAAGTGTAATAAATTGTAATGAATAGGTATAGGTATTTCAAAATTACAAAAATCCAAAAGTCTACTATTTCTAATAGTTATAAAATCAACTTTATAGTACTCGTACAGTACGTTTAAATGCTAAGTCGTGTAAGTATTCACTATTCATATTATAATAGTAATCAATAGTAAAATTATGTTACAGGAATTATTTTTTTCCAAAACGTTGTCATAAAATGTTTTCTTATTTTAAATTTTTTTTTTAATTTGTTTGAGATAAAATCTGAGACCTCGGTGTATAAATACCGGTGCAGGTTTATGCACTTTATGCGGTAATTGAAAGCACTAGACACTGATATACATTGGTATTTATAAATATAATTATTTCAATAACTATGACCTACGGAATTTTATTAGCAATTTTACATCAGTAATTTTTTGTCTGTGTTCTATTGTATTTAATTATAGGTACCTAAAGGCTAAGTGAATACAGACAAAGTTACTTTCCAGACACAATTAGTTATAAAATGTAGGTATAAAAACATTAAAAACTAAAAGCTTAACATGTCCGTTGGCTTTTCTTGTTTCAAATAATTTTTATATTTATTTTTAAACTTCTTATTTTCTGTTACCATACATCAAAGACGTCATGCAGTATATCAAACCATTTTACCAATAAATATTTTGAACTTTATTTTGAACTCTATTTTATTTCTAATAATATTTTATGTACCTATTACACAAATGGTTAGATATAATAAATGATGATATAGGTGTATCCTAGCTATTTAATAGTGTTGTAATATTATATTATACTATTATAATATAGAGTAATATTACTAATATATTATATCTTTACTTTTTTTTCCCCCTTTAATGACGCTTGGAAGTATAAAGTACCTTTTAGAACTGTTCACAAAACCATAATAACGATTAACGATAATGAAAAACTTCGAGAACTTAACTTACCCACAAATGTTGTAAATGGATGTATGTTTTTTTTTTCAAAGAACTTTCTATCACATTTTACCCATATAAGTCTGACTACTCAAAAAAAAAGGGAGGAAAATGCGTCGCTGCCATTTATTTCGATCAAGTTTCTTGATATATGAGACATTAATACCTATCTTGATTCTCAGATATAATTGGATTACCTACATCAACTGATAACCTAAATGGAAAAGAAAAAAAGTTACTAGAACTTTACTATCCGTTCTATTATACTTAATTCGTCTATTTCATTACTGATCATAAAAACTGTTTACCTGTAGGTATTATAGGTACCTAGAAAGAATGCACAGATCACGTTATATAATAATATAATGTAAATCCCTTTATCTCTATACCTGACAATTATTTGTATAAAATATTTACATTGGTCGTGGTGGTTTAAACTTTAAAGTCGACCAAGTCAAATCAATTCATACTACTTTCACCCTTAAACAAGCACACTATCTGACTGTAACTCTCTACAATATCCAAATCTCATCATCCCCTACAGTGAAATATCTCGGACTAACGTTCGGCCACCAATACTTACCTGTGCACACCCAGTGTTCGGAACGTTCACTGAAAAAATGAACTCGTTCACGTTCACGTTCAGTCGTTAAAAAAGGAACTCGTTCAAGTTCACGTTCGTGTTTTTTTAAACGAACGCGTTCACGTTCACGTTCTTTTAAAAAACGAACGCGTTCATTGGGTCGCGTTCATTTAATTTTTTTTTTTATGAATCGTTAGCCTGCAGTCAATATAAAAATTAAAAACCCATAAACGTATATCTATTATACCATAATAGATATACACTTTACCTATTCATGATAAACCGATTAGGTTTATTACAAATTCATGGAAATCATAACATTATTGTTGTATTTCTAGCCGGGGACACTGGAATTTCACGTATTTAATTTATATATTTTGCAATTAAACAAATATTGTAGGAATTATAATGGGAAAAATGAAAATATTATTATTATAATATAATTAATTATTTTATACATAATATAATATTTATTAAATGGTAAATAAATTGAACGTCTTAAAAATTGATCAAATTCATTAAAAATATAAACGTCGTTCACATTCACGTTCTATTAGCAAAAAACGAGTGACGTTCACGTATCGTTCACTACATATGAACGTGAACGCGTGAACGTGCGTTCATGAACGACGTTCTTTCCAAACACTGTGCACACCATATTAAAACAAAAAGACGAAGATAAACTGACTAAACTCCCGGCTACGTATGCTTATAACACTACTCGTTATAAATAAACACGCATTAACTTTAACATTAAAATACTGTACAAATCCATTCAAAATAGGCATACGCCTATGAGTCTGTGCATTCGTTTTTGAAAAAATTTTATTTCTAATTTATCAAATAAAGGAACATCATAAAAATGTTATTATATAATTGGGATTTTTAAAAACAATGGAAAGTTGCAATAGTTATATGAAATTTGTAATTTCCCATCAGAATAAAATATAACAATATCTATAAAAACGATCTCTAAATAGCAATTACATATTATTCAGCGTATACGACATCATTAACAGTGACTTCGTAACTTTGACTCAACGCGGTATAGGTATAAGGTTCGGTTATTGTATATTATATAATTGCTATATGTATATTATGATTATCATAGTGCCCGTTCGTTTTTTCGTTGTTACCAGCTCAGTGGAATTTTATGCCATACAATCTGTGCCAGCTGATGTTATAATACATCCCCTGATGTCTTGAAGTACTCATAATAATAATATTTAGTGCCTATTATATTCGTAAACGTATATATTAGCGTATGTGCGTGTAATGAGAAAGGATGTTCCCCGGGCCCCGGCGGTCGCAAAAAGTGTCGTAAAAAATTATCGTATTCTTGTTAATGCACGTCACGGGGGACTTCGCGCCGGTTAACCATATTGTAATAATGATTTAATATTATACTAATTACTAATAACAGTAATAATAACATTATATAGTATAGGTACGCGTATATCGTACAGAGGTGTCACGGTCGGTCACCTAGGCGGTAGCGAAAAAGAATAAGACATACTATAAATTTAAAAATATTGCACCGGTATATTATGTTATACATTCTATAGGTACCTGATAATAATATTGTAATACTTTATTCGATATTTGTATCTTTTTAAACAAGAGTAAAAATAATAATGTGCGTTTAACTAAATGCAAGCGGATCGCATAATATGTTGCATTAGAGACTGCGAGATTTCTTCCCCCTCCCCCCCCAAAAAAAAAAAAAACTAACATTATAATTACTAGCTCGCCCTCGATAACCGGTATATGCGCGGACTTCATCGCCGTGGAACAGCGTGTGCTAACGATGACAAACGAGATTAGAGTGGATGCTAATGAGTGGATCGTATTCAGTCTGAGAAACTTGCACCGAAGTGTGAAAAAAACATAAACGAAAACAAATAACTACTACAAGAAAAAAAAAGAATCAGTACATAATATTATATATTATTATAATAAACCAGTACGAAAATTTAAATACAGCGATTCCTAAGGGCCGCCGCCGATTTCCGATCACGATAAATCGACGAATATCCGTCTAATGTCTGTAACTAATATAATATCTCAATATCATCATATAGGTATATAATATATAACGAGTCACAACCCTTTCACTTATTTACAACTACAGGTCATCGTCATCGACAAGTGCTGTTCAAACTTATGAATGTTGAACATGGTATTTTTCGGACGGATAGATACGAAATGCGTTTTAAGTATAGGTAACAATATTATTATTATAAATAAGACACGACAATTACCATAACCGCTTCCGCTCGCGCCCACCGTCGCATCTACCTATTACCTATATATCACACTATAGTATGTACACTATGTACACTATACTCTTTATCGTATTGTGATATAGGCATATATGACTGCCGAAAATGTCCTTGCTCCTTAGTACCTCACGTGTGTATAACCTTGAACCAGTACAACATATAAATATTAAATTATAATAGGTATCTGGTATATAAGTATATTATTATATCGGGAGTTTGAGACGGTCGCGGTTAAAACTATTATTTTTACCAACATGCACTCCGTTAATTAGTGTTATTATTCGTACTGAATACTAATAATACTATTTTTGTGATTTTGTCGACATTTTAACTTCAAACGCTTACATAAAATGATGATATGTATATTTATCGATATTATTTGATTTCAAAAAACCTATAATGTACAATTTGATCATAATTCATAAGTAAATAAAACAAAAGTTTGACATTTCAAGTATCTATAAATAGTACAAAAGAATCAACGTATTTTGAAAATTATATTATGTCTAAGAAATATAGGTATATAAATATTTGGAAAAATGTCAAGTATGATGTGTATAAGTACTGCGGGTATTCGTTTTTTTTATATACAGACACCAAGTAAACAAGCTTAAGAGTTAAGTTTAAGTTTAAAAGCTTAATAAATATAAAATGTGTTTATCTTAAATATATTTTATAAAGTATGAATTATTACTTGACAGCAACAATACATATAATATGGCTCAGATAGATTAGTATATAAGTACTGTATAATGCATTTTATAAAAGAAATTAATCTTATTGAGGCCTATTAATTGAACTACAAAAATATCTTATTTACTGTATCAGCTGGATAAATATTATTTTTTCACTGAACTTTTAAACAGAAAAAAAGATGAAGATCATAACTAATGTACAAAATAAAATATTGTAATCATTTAATTTGTTTTTCATAAAAATTGTGTGAACATCTTGGTAGGTACCTATTGATATAATAGGTATAATTCTTAAAATATTAATTTTTAAAAAAATTATAAATTGAGTGTACCTACTATATACAAATATGTATCATCACAAAGTATTTACATTAAATCATGCTTTTAAAACTGTTTACATATTAATCGATTAAAAATTATAGATCATGTTTACTTAACGTTTAAAACTTACCGAATAAGATAATTTTGGATTCTTTACTCTGAACCAAGACATAATAATAACAATACGCGTTTAAGTAAACAATTGTATTATTAAGCTTTGGCTGATAATATCGTTCTGTGGCTAAATATCTTTTTAATGTAATCTTGACGTTTATAAAATTAATCGAAAATGGTAATTCGAGTTTAGGAAACACAACTAATTGATTTTCAATATATTTATTACGTTTCAAACCAGACCACACTCAAGAGCTTATTAATGGTTTGAGTGTTAGCTAGCTAGTCAACGTATACGGTCCCTTCGCACATTTGACAAGACACTTAGAAAACCAGTTAACTATCTCCTGGCCAGATGTTCTCGAGTCCAGTATACGACATTCACGATTCGTTTCCATTATACGAGTTAAACAACAATCTATCATCAAAAATATTCGTAACACCAATGTTAATTAAATCACCATTACGAAAAATAAAATCGAATAAATATTCTACACAACTAAGTATGACATTGATTTATAACAGAATAGTTTATTTTATAATTTATGTTTTAACAAAATTTCCACTACGAAACACATAAAAACTAAATTAAAATTCTTTGTGAAACAAAATATTTATACACTATACGGTATTATACCTACCTATATAAATTAGAATATACTTAACGATTTTTGAATAATATTACATGGGTAATATGCCAAATTAATGCTTATTCGTACAAGAACATTTAATATTATTAATTTTTAGCTCCACCATTTATACTTGAACAGTGAACACATTTCTATAAAACAACTGACACAATTTATTATTTAAACTAGATATTATAAAAATTCATCAAAATAATAATAATATTTTATTTACTTTAAGTTTTATTCCGGTAAAAACAAGTAAGCCATTTCCAAAAAAATTAAAAATAAAACATATGATATGGATTGATAGATTATATACTTATTCCTGTATAATATCACAATAGTATACTTAGCATTTAGCAATCATTTTAGATTGAACTACCAAAGATTTGGAAAACGTATAAACCTAAAGGTACAAGTGTACAACTTACTAAACTAACGGGTTTGGTCCGTAAAAATTGCAAATGAGCCAAGCATTTTCCCTAACACTATCTATCTAAAATGTAAATCTATGGTATACTTTATTGGTATTTGAACAACTTTTAAAAATATGTACAAGCAAATAGTTATGACCGTTGGTCTGTATAGTGAGCTTGAACTCTGGTGTAAGGTCCCACACTCCCACTATACATTTAGGTTTTGTTTTGCGGTCCAGATCGTAGATTCTCCTTACAATAACCTCTTGACGATATCAAAACCAAAATATAAAATATAGAATTGTATTGTAAATCATATTAATTTGCAAATGTCGAATATGATATCTTGATATCTTGCAATATAATCACAAGTACGATCAATATTAATATAATGTTGGTAGTTATATAGTGGAATTGAATATTGTTGTTCAAAGTAGAAAAAAGCTTAGTTGAAAATTATCAATGTTATTGAAATTGTATTCATACATATACTATAAAGACATACATATCATATTATATTGAGCATACTTCTCGACTTCAGGTCGATATTTTATAGTAGCTATATTCTATTCTATATAATATCATAGTAACATCAGACCGTGTATATGTAAAAATATGTATTGTACCTATACAATACAATAATTATTGGAAAATTTAAATTTGTTTATTTACGAAATATTATTACTTACACAGTTTTTATTATAGTATTAATTGTTTTGTTTGAGTAGAATTTCCGAATGCACTCACGTTATATTACTGGATCATGAGATACATGAAATCACGTGACGCCTAAGTGCATAACACCAGGTGTAACAGGAATATTGTACTCCCAGAAAAATGTAAGTGACATAATAATATAATTATTATGAATATTAAGGAATAAGGAAATCTGTATTGTTTATACACAATCAAACGTATCAGACTATTATTACTGACACATATTATATTATAAACAATACTATTAGAATTACAAAAAACTGTTTTATAAAGAATCAGTAATCTATATAATTAAAAATAACCTAAATCCTGGTATTGAACATGGTTATAACACAAGACAATTATCTGATATTACTGTACCTTTAATGCATAGAAAACTAACACAATCTACTTACTTATACATTGGACCAAAAATATATAATATGCTACATGCTACATTACCATTAGACATCGAAACAAATCAATCCTTCTATAGTTTAAAAAAGATGATAACAAATTGGCTGCAGAATAAACAAAATAAAACATTTTGATTATTTTATATCTACCTTTATTATCGTATTTTACTAAAATTTTATTTTATTATGTTGTATTATCTATAGACTATATGCACCCTTATATTATATTAATTTTTGCTACCTATACTGTATATTTGTATATTTTTTTTAAAATCTAAAATTGTGAAACAGTCAACATGAATAACCTATACTGTATTATTATGAATGTACCTATATATTTAAAACACTTATATTAGTATAATACATATTATTGTAAATTGTAAGCTCATCAGCCCCCACACGAACCTGTTCAGTGAGGCCCATTATCTTTTCGAAGAAATAAACAACAATACAATATCATGATATAAGATTAGGTACTTCATTTATAAGATTATAGAACATAGTTTTGTGTTTCATACAACCGACTAACACGACAAACGATCGCAACAATATTATTCCCTGACCGTTAATATTGTACTTGCACACAATATGCAACGGTGGTTACAATAACAGATAAATAAAAGTTGTAATGGGATGTAAATGGATCAGCAGATTGATAGGAACCCCGGTAATGGTCACGACGGCGATCAGAAACAGGACTGTTCTCACCGGTGCTTACACGTGTGTGCACACACACACACACACACACACACACACACACACACACACACACGTGTGGCGCGGTTGTCTACCGAAAAGATATATTTAAATTTATTCTCATGTTTTTCTCGGCAGAGCTCTTCGCCGCAGCTGCCGTTATCGGAAGTCCGCGAGGCGTTTGGGCGCGGGTCGCGCGAAGAAACCGTTACACGAGTCGACAATAATGGCCGCGGTATCGGCGACGGTTCCCTCCGACTTTGGATCCACCGCGGTGGCTATTAATAAGACGATTTCGGTTTTTTTTTATTATTATTATTATTTTTCTTTCACTTTTTTTCCCACCATCAGCTGCCGCCAGCCAGCCTCTTATGTCGTAGACCGTGCGTTCATGTGCACGGATGATTTGTTCCCGCCCGACACCTGCTTTTACGCGGTGCACAATGACGAGACCGTGTGAGAGGGAAAAAAGCGCGCCTCCCGTACGCACACGGCTGACGAAAGAAATATAATAATATATACCTGCACGGTGTGTGTGTGTGTGTGCGCGACCGATGTGTGTGTTTGCCCCGTGTACAAATAGTCATAAGCCCCCCCCCCCACAAAATCTCACAGAGGGGTCTCTGTCGACTACACGTTTACAAAACAATATAACCGCGAGTGCATTTGAATATTACGCGGGACCAACACACACCGCGGACATAAGGAATCACACCGAGGTGCACCCGCCATGACGGCAGCGGTGAAATATGCTTTTGCGACGGCCTTGGCTCAAGTCGTTTGGTAACCGGATTAGGTGTAGGACTATACCGTACTATAGTACCCATACAAGGCTATAACTATATACAATGCGCCTTCGACGTCTTAACTGCCTTACTGAATTACCCGCATACGGAGGTGCGAGATTTTCAACGGATCTTGCAAAACGGTTTTTCTCTTTTTTTACGCTCACACAATATATCACTATACGAATTGCTGTGACAACAACCATGCTCAACTATATCGTCCTGCAACACATCCTAACTGATTTATTTCCAAACACTTTTGTATATTATTACCATTTTTCACATATTGTCTATGAGTTGCGATAAATTTGGATATTTTTTCCATGATAATATTATCTGTTTGTAGACTTGTGAGTTATGACCATATTATACATTGAAGATGCGCTTTATTTTAAAGAGACATCGGTTTAAATCATCAAAGTCGTTTGACTGAAAACATCTGTTACATTTTCATGTTTTTTTCTCCAAAAACAGCAAAAACAAAAATAATATCATTCTATCATACATAAATCGAAAAAATAGAAATAAAAAGTAGAATATTTTAAGAACCTATAATAATTATGTAACATAATATTATTATAATTATTAGGTAAATATCTAATATTATTTTATGGTACTTATTAATATTATTTTATAATAGCACAAAAATAGCCAAAATATTATGAAAATATTATTTTCCAGTCATGTTTGGCTGTAAAGTTAATTTAAATTTTCGGAGAAAAATTTAAGGCCATATCAGTTATTGGACTTTGATTTATTAGAAATTGAGAATCGATTTTGTACAAAAATTCCTATTTTTCTTTAACCGTTCTTTTCGGTTATTTTGAGAAGTAGGTACCTATTTTAAAATGTTACTTTAGACCAGAAGTACTATCCGACACTCTACCAGAAACCACCCTCAAAGATAAAAATCTTATCATTTTTACTATTCCATAAGGTGAAAAAAGGTAGACACTAAAAAAAAAAAAATTTTAAGTTAAATTACAAATAACAAATACATCATTGTAATATTCTCAAACGCTTCATTTAGAATCTAAAATATTATACTCAACAGTAGATGGGTTATTTAATTTGTTTGGTTTTTTGGTTTAATCATATTATTATGCTCTATTCATCAACGTTTTTGTTTCCATGCCATTCTATGCAGGCGATAGTAAATTGTGTTAGTTATAAATAATTAAATAATACAGCATTAACCTGTGATAAATAATAACCTAACTATAATACATTATAGTTATCCACAGGTTACACTGGATAATTTTTATTTGATCCAAGTCAAATACTTATTCTGTTGTTGTTGTATTACTTGACAAAAAAAATATAATTCTGTTGGATATTAGTATATTACAATCATAAATAAATTATAATTTAAAATAAAAATATTATTCCTTCAGTTTTATTGAATGTTATAATATATAAATATATATGTAATATAATGTAATCATATTTCTTCAAATTTACCTTCTATTGTTTAATCAAAAAATGTTAGGCACTTTCATGTTTCATTTTTAAAAACTTAAACTTTATGTAAATAAGTATCCCATTATATCCGTTTACAAAAATGTTTTCGATATTCAAATTTTAAATCGTCTAGTTTATAGAAATAATATTTGTTTTTAATACGTATATTTATTATAAAATATTAATAAAATAAAAAAAAATAAAAATAAAAACACCATCATGCGTTTATATCTCTCTCTGTTATTAAATTGGAAAAAGTTGGTAATTACATTTGAAAAATATACCAGTAAAATTTGATTCAACTCGTTTACATAATATTAATTCGACAACTTTTAGCGTACTATAATTTATCAACAACTTATCTACAATAATAATTAAACTGTGGCCATAATAAAAATATAATCTATACTGCATAATATATAGGTACACTAAATAGGCACGGTGCACGGGACACGGGTACGCCCACTACACGATTAGTTTGCGAAAAACATGTCGGAACAACTATTTAATAATTTAGCCGTTAATGTTTTTTTTTACACGGGTAAAATCGTTTCCGACAAAATCGTAACATTATTTTAGATATTATAATATGTATCTACTATCTACCTACTTATAAAATAATTTGTGCAATAATAAGACGTGTTCTGCCGAACTCACGTACTACCCATACCTATGGGTACACCGTACGGCGTACACCAGCGGTACAGATAAATTATTATTAGTTATTACCCAGGTATACACCAAGATCAAGTCGAGTCCACGGATAATATTATGTAAAATGTTTGATAGAACCTAAGCCTCCACTTACGTGTTTAAAATATTGTAATAATAATATATCGTCGATAAACCTTCAATGATTTCCGCGTGTGTCATTGTCACGCGACAGCATCAACGGTGCATTATAATATAATTTGTAACATTTTATTCCCTGCCTATCGTAAAGTCGTGTTTGCGAACAAAACGTCGGCTGTTTTATACATTTATTATTATAACAATATATTATACCGTATTATTGATTGCAATCCCCCGGTCGTTAACGGGTTCATTTGTGTAAATGGACAATTTAAATGTTAATCCAGAAACGAGTTTATCGCACGGTTTTAATTGATTCGTAATTATACAAGTGTCCACGGTTTTTAAGCATCGTCTGGTAAAAAAAATCATTCGTAGGTATCAAATTATTTAACATCAAAATTTCGTAGCTCAAAAAATCCATGATGTACATGCGTACCTATATAGTTACTAATTATTATTACTATTATTATTAAGACTGAAAGTAACAAAACAACTACTATACGCAGATTTTGTAATACGCCTATTATATTTTATGATTAATTAAAACTATATTTTAAGATGATACTTCCAGCCGCAAATTATACTGAAATGCAAATGTCCTAGATATTATCACGTCTGGTTGTTCATATTAAAATTTAAAATATCATAATATAATAATATGTTTTTATGTAAGCATACGTTTACCATAATTAGAATACAGTTTGATATTTCGATAAATATCTGCTATTAATAATCTCCACTCTCGAAATATATGTGTTTTTAATTTGACTGCATATCTGGTACCTAGATTTTTAGTATAAAAAATAGTATTATAAACACATACGACATACCTATCTACTTGTTTGCTTTAAAATTCAAAATTTACCATCGTTATAATAATGTGCGTAGGTACTAAATTATTATATCAAGACACCTAATAATGCATATATTAGATAAACGATAATAGATTGAATTTTAAGATGCCTCGCTACTGTCGTTAATTTTAAATCAAGAAACCTTAAGTTTTAACAAAATCAAAGTTAGTTTGCGTGGTCCGATTTTGATTCTGAAAAAAATTTTGAAGTCAACATAAAATTGTCTATAGATAATATATCGTATGTGGTATGTAACACTTTGTAAAACTGAAATCTTATATTACTCGTATTGTGAACTGTACCTAATTGAAAAATTGAAAATTTTAATTTTTTCAAATCATAATTAAAAATAAAAACGGAGTGTTTCGGACAATCTACAGATATTTTTCTGCTGAATTTCAATTTTTTTCGGATTTAAAATTAAACAACGTTAACTAACTTTCATTTTGTCATACCAACAAATAATTTAGTATAGTTCGTATATCCTTATCGAGTTATTGACATGCGCATGCGTGTACGAAAGTAGTACGCACGCATTGAATTCACTCATACTAATAATCAAGTTTCCTAAATTTTATCCCTTAAATAATAGCCGGTAGCAAGGCGTATACGAGAATAATATAATAGATATATTATTATACTATATTATACTGACGTAAATACGTAGGTAATAATATAATATGATAATAGTTTATTCTATTGTGTTCAATTGACATTATAAATTATAAACTCCTCTTTTGATGTAGTGATTCAATATAGGTACACGTTAAATATTAATCCGGGGAAGTGACTGTGCTGTATAGTAGGTTTGGAGATTTCGAGTGAAACTCGTCAATGAGTTCATTGTAATTGATATTATTATCAGGTGTAGTAATTTATATTGGTAATACCGTACTTCACTTTCATAACTATAGTGAAAACTTGCAAGTTAATTGTTTTTTTTTTTTTATGCTGAAATTATGTAACAAAATTACCGATTTTGATTTTTTCACGATTCTTCAATATTGTTATGGTCCATAATATGTCGTAACACTTCTAAATCATAATACTTAGGTATAACTTACTTATGTTGTTATTTTAGTTGTTACTATTTCATTTGTAATTTGTTATCATGTATATTTTATTAATAGAGGTAAGTCATATTCTCAGAATCGATATAAATATTAAAGATCTCAAATCAAATGTTTTGCTTTAGTATACATTTTTTTATAAGTGTATGAACCTACGTGGACATTTTCAAAATTTTTATGTGATACTGGGATATAAAAAAATAATTCAGAGAGAACCATTTAATTATTGATGACTCATGAGTGTTATAGTTCTTATAGTAATAGAAAATGGGATGCTGAAAATGTTAGTTGTACCTGACTGGAACCCTGCGCACCACATGATTATACACGTTTATCATAATTAGAATGCAGTTCGACATTTTGAAGAATAAGTACTAAGTATTATTTATTTTTGCTCTGTTGAAATTAATTTATTTGAAATTTGAATCCAAATGCTCTGTGGGCTTCATTACATTTCGTTTGTTTCGGTTTTTCAGATTTCTTCTCAGCTTTTCTAAATCATTTATTATTAATACACATTTTATTATAGAATCTGATTGCTATATATAATATATATGGATGCCGAGGGATGAAAATTGGACAATTTAAAATTACAACCTATAAGAGAGTCAATAAGTTAAAATTAATTTATTTCCAGGCCTTATTATAATGACATAGACATCAGGCTGATATTTTATTACATAATTACTTATAGTATGTTCACACAATCAGGTGTACAAAAATAATACGATAACAACGCAATAACTATAGGTATTATTTTTATTATCTTTGGTTTGTTCGATGACGTCTGCATCGTTCAAACAGGTGCGCATATTGGCTATTGCGCACTGTATATTATAATATTTTAATCCTTGTCGCAAACCAAAAAACTGCGAGAAAAAAATGTATAATATTAAATTCGTACGATAACAACACCATTTAATGCAAATACACATAATATTATAATACTTAATTCTGCCACCGCCTCGCGCCGCCGTAATCCCGATAAATCCTATTCCTTAAAATTTATAATTTTAGTGATATAGTGTGGGTATATAGTATATACCTGGTTACTAAAATAATACATGTGATATGAGTATTGGCATATAATAATATGTAGGATTAAAAATTCTGCCTCTCGATCAGTGGATAATTTGCCCATTTCCGGCCGCGCCTGCCTCCGTCCCACTGGGCTGTAATTTAATTTTATCATATTATTTATTTAATATTATATTGTGCACCACCTATCCCCATGCACGTACCTACCTATTACGAGGAAAAATATTATGCTTGAAGAAAAACTATTCGGAACGATGAAGAGCGACGCATTCCACTTGCCGAATTCCGTCAAGAATTTTTAATACCGATATCCATTACCTGGAGCTTGAGCAATTATATTATATGATTTTACTTATATTGTTGTGACTTATTAAAAAAATATTTATCGCGTATGTAAATAAAACTTTTCACTATTACCTACACTATATTATTACTTTCTATTCACAATGAAATTGTGAATAGAATTAATTATTAAATGATAAATTACTGATAATAATTGATTTTGAAATAGGTTAAAATAGGAGGCTGATTCACCGTTTCCGCTCACAGCTATTTTTCGTAGACAATGATTTTCCATCCATTATATTCAAATTTGACACATCCATTACAATGCAGACCTACTCAATGGCGAGGTGTATTTTAAATATTCTGCAAGTACCATCGTTCATGAGGAATGGGCAAATTCACAACGGCACAGGAATTCCTCTCCTACAAGACTGGAGAAAAAACTCAATTAAAAAATGTCCACATCAACCTCAAAACATCTGATGTTTCGTGTTTCTACAGTTTGGATATCAAAACATAATACTAGCCATTAAAACCACTTTTACCACAAAATCTACTCGTATTCGGCGTCTGCGAAGACGAAGATCAAACTTAAAATATTAAGCATTAAAAATATATAATAACATAATAATAATAGTTATAGTACTGTACCTGAGAGGCAGAAGGGACCAAGTCCATTATTGTAACTTTTTAGAAGAATCAAAAAACCGTTTTTCAACTATTTTTATTTCACTTAGATGGCTGGTGTAAATCCAATTTAACAATTATACCAACGAGGTTTGTTTTAAATTATAGGCTATAATATTCTCAATTAGATAAATATTTTTATTTTTTTATTATAATTTATAACTTACCTATAGTTGTTTATTTTACGATTCAAATTAAACATTTTGGATCCATTTCTTCAATCACACAATGACTTGGATCCTATTAATATCTATGTTAATTTTGATTATTTTAAAAATATCATATTATATTATAACATTGTAATATTGCAGGTAAAAAAATTAACACTATATTGAATAATTTATAATTTTTAAGAATTATAGAAATAGTAAAGTTACACAGTGAAATACAAAATCTTTTATTCCTATAAAAGCTTTAGACCAATAAACAATATTGAATTAAACAAATTCATTCGCCTAAATATATCTATGGGTAGGTGGGTGCCATAATGAAATATTGCCACACACAATTGATATTTTGTCTTTGTTATTTTTTTTTTATTTCTCAATATCTCGGCCAATATGTGGATTAAAATGTAAATAGGTAAAATTACGAGCGTCAAAATTTCACATAAGAAAAAAAATCAACCTCAATTTTGATAATAATGGTCTTGGCCCCTTCTGCCTCTAAGGTACACCATTATATCACTATAACACATATTACATTATAATATTTTTTAATTATAATTAAATTTATATGCTGAAACATTTAATTTAAAATAAAATAAATAAATATTATGTACAGCAGAGCTACCTTTCTGGTTTTTCATTCACTGACGTTAGTAAAACTACTAAGATTTGATTCAAAACGAACTACGCTTCAACAACCACCACAGCGCTACGATATACATCATATAATGTTATTTGATTACGGTGACAGTGACAAACTTAGATACAAACGTAATATTATGTTACAATAAAGTACAGCACCTTATGGTTGACATATACCTTTAGGGTATGCGAATAACGTGTCAATTTATTGTTAGTGTAACAGTATACACTTACATTACATTTATATATAGAATAATGGTCTAAATGATACAACAAAATGTACAATGACCGATCGAAGTATCTTTATGTGAATGTGACACGGGCGCAATATGTGGTAGAATTCAATTTATAATACGTGAGTAGGTAGTATAGATATGTAACTACATATACGTTTAAATCAAAGAACTAATGGTAGATATATTATAAAAAAAAAATTGCTCAGCAAATATAATAATTTATTTTATAAAATATTACACTTATATAGAACTCAGCCAAGAGTCACTAATGGGTGGTTGCTTAATTCAAAACTTTCATGTCATTAAATAACTCTCAGCATATAAACTTATTGTGCAAAACTGTATAGATTGTTTATTTCAAAAAAAAATAAAAAAAAAAAAAAAAATATAGAACTCAATTATTAATAGTATATAGGTACAATAGGTACATAATATAAAATTATAAAAACACACAGAATAGATAATTATTTTACTTGTAACACTACTGATACGATATGATATGACTATAATTTGTATGTACGGTTTGTACTTATGTATGATAAATTGATAAATAATATAAATATTGAATATTAAAGTTCATAGAACAAGTATAATTTAATTTATAATTTGGAACTCAAAAGTTAAAACTAATGTTATAATTTAAAAATATTAAAATATACGTAGGTATAAAACATTTCTGTATCAAAAATCAAAATGATGATATTCTATGATAGATGCTTTTATTCATAAGGTATTTCAAAGAGCTATTATAAAAATATAAATTCAAATTTAATAAATATACCAAATAAATAAATAAAAATGATAGCTTCAATAATAAATGTGACCCTTTTATTCTCCTCATAAAATACTATGTATTTACTTTTAAACATTCCCAATCATGATAGCCAAAGGGGTATTAGCAAAATAATATGTAAAACCGAGAAACTTATTCTGCTGTCGTGTTATGCCTGTATAGTAGATTTTATATCAATTGTATGTATCATATTTTGGTGTAGATTTATTTTATAGTCCATTTTGTATAAAATAATAAAGGGCCACACTTTAAATACCCTTGGTTGGCTTTTGGAAGCTAAAATCAAAAATATTCTTCAATTTGTATGATAAATCTCTGATGGATACATTTCGTTCTAAAAAAACTATTTTTCCAAATTATATATATTTAATATTGAACACCGGGTGAAAACTATACGAAACTATACTTTTTTTTTAGGTACGCTGATCGATAACAGTGAGAAAATACCCATAAGTTAAAAAAATGTCAGAAAAACTGAACAGTCATTATAATAAACATACATTTTGAAATGTATTAATATAATTGACATTTGATGATCAAAAAACACAATAAATTTAAAAATAGTAAAAATTCAAAATAATTCTAGTTATTTTAATGTAATATACATCGTTAGTATAAATAGGTATTATTAATTTATTAATAGTATTTATTAATTTAAATAATGTACATATTATAAGTTTAATAATCGCGAGCATCTTTGATGAAATCGGCCCTAAGTGGTAACGCATTTTTAAAGTTTATAAAATATATATTCCAATTAACTGTAAGATTCATATACATCTGTTACCTTTACCATTTTTTAATAGGATTAATATTTTTCAACAACATTTTAAGTTATTTACCATTTTATCATATATTAAATATAATAATTAGGGCTCGGAAGTTGAAGCATTTTGCATTTTTTTTTTTTGGAACATTTTAGACGATGCTTTCCTGACCACAAATGTGTTTCATTAGCATGTGAATCTGAATAACTACATTTTACATTTTAAGGTAATTTTTTGACATTTTTAGTCTTTTTTACTGATTTCCCACTAGTGTATAGAAAAATATCCAGTTTATTGAAAAACAATTAAATCATATAATTTGTAAGCTTTGATAAATTTATCAAACAAATAGCTACAATTTTTTAATTTAATTTTTTAAGGACATTTTTGCCATTTTTATGTCATATTTTGGGTAATTTGAAAGCTTTGATAAATATTATTATTTATTAATAATAAATATTTAAAAAAATGTATTTTTATTAATTTAAAACAAATATTTGTTATTTTTTTAAGGACATTTTTTAATGTTTTTAAGGTCATCAACTTCCGAGCCCTAATAATAAGCTAACTTTATTAAAAGCACCATCTATTCATCTGTATTTTTAAAATTCTGAAAAGAGCTATGAATAAACTTAAACTTATTGGTTTTACATTGATGCTTAGTTTTTTTATTAATTTAACTTTTTTTGTGTATTTGGACTGTCTCTTCAACCTTGAGTTTAATTTCTGGTATACCATTGAATCTAGTTGATACTTTAAGGGATATAAAGTTTCCAGTAGGTACTTACTTTTCGATTTAATGGGGAAAAAACAACAACAAAAATAGGACGGGTAAGTGGATGTTGCTCTGCTGTACAGTAGGTTACAAGTGGATTCACTGTACAGTGGGTGGCATTGAATTTGAATTCAATGATAAAATATCATTGTATACAAAAAAGATTCTGAGCTGAGGCGGTTTGTCAGTGTGGATATTTTATATTATATTTATACTGTTATTACTTATTATTAATACGGTAGCCGGTAAGTTGAATTAATATTATAAAATTACAACAAAATAACTAAAATCGTTATTCTTGGTTATTTAATGTGTAATTTTGTCCAAATTTGATCATAAAATAACTATAAAAAAACTGTGTGTTTATATTTTTGAGATTTTTTTATTTCAGAATAACCTATAAACGTGGAACCTTGTCTTACATTTTCAATCCTTTGCCATAAAAGTTGAACATTTTATCAATTTTTTAACTACAAAATCATTTTTAAATTTAAAATTTGATAAATGTTGTCAAAAAACGAACTTTAAATGCTTATTAAAAATAATTGTGCCTATGTATTTTTAATATTTTTCAACTACTATTGTAACAATATACTAGGAGCCTTGCATGAAATTTTCAAGTATTTTGACCCAACGAATAAAATGGCATTCATAGAAAAAAAAAACCAAAAATATTAGAAACTCAATATGTCCGTATAAACAGTTCAAAACAAATCAAAATATTGTACCATGCAAATTTTACCGTGTATAGAAAATGCTAATATAAATAATCAGTGAACATTACATGAATATACGGCCATTTGTTTTAGAGTTACACCAAAAACTAATATCGATTTTTTCGAAAACCGAATTTGCGTAAAAATTCCCGTTTTTTCTTAATTTTTCTTTTGTTTTTCCCTGCGCATTTGAAAACTGTTATGAATTTTTTACTTCTGACCCGTCAAAGTACCAACTAAATTCACTTTCCTATCAGAAAAGATATTGTTGAAGAAAATCAAAACAGTTTGATGACAGACACAAAAAATAAAATAAATAAATAAAATAACACACAACATTGTAAAATCAATATATTCATCGCTCCTCTCAGAATTTAAAACCATGATAAACGGAAATGTTATTATCACAAACCAACTTTGTCAAAATCAGTTTTTTTTATGTTGTTATAATTCGAAAATGAAAGACCATAGAGACTTGAAATTCGTTCCAAATATTTAGAAGCACTGTAGTTACATCTTTAAAAACCGTTTTCTGACAAATTAGGTCAATATAGGTTAGTCACTTCACTGACTTGACTACTGATTAGTGACTATTAGCACTAAGGAAGTAGTATGACTTAAAATCAAATATACTTTTTTTCATTATATATTACATTATATTACATTATATTACATTATATTACATTATTATATTACATTACTATACCTATTACGATATGCTGATTTATTTAGGGCCTTAGATGGTATTAGGTACTTCTATCTATATATATTTCTGATGTAGTCAATTCATGCAGATTTGTATAGACACTGATAATTGATAAATCTTATTTGCTGTTCGTCTCTTTATTTTGTACGTCTTTTTCGAAATTGCCAATATAGGCACAACCATGATCGTACATGAAAGATAAATTTACAAACATTTGTAATAAATATTCATTAAAATTCTTATCAATGTTCGATCAATCGTGACACGAAACATAGGTTCACTCCCACACTAACATAATATACATACACGCGTGGTACACATAGTAGGTATAGATTATGATTTATTAGATTTTATTTTTTAATCATCATAGAAAGATTTCATTATTACTATATGTTTAAATAAGTGTAAAACTTTACTAATCACGTATTAACGTAGACACCTTAAACTTACATAATTCATGAATCTACACATTATTATTATTTATTATGTTACGTTTATGAATGCGCTATTATATTATACACACCTATTTGAGTTAGTAAAATAGGTACATGGCTACTTTAAATTAATGAATGATATTCTTATTAAAATATGTCATGAGCTTACTAATAAAATTTATACAATCTTAGGATATTTATGCCGATTTTAAAATATATACTTAAAGTAGGTATACATAATCATGGTAGAACGGTCAAAGAAGCAATTTTCTTTAAATGGATAAACTCGAAAAACGTCATAGTTCATTCGGGTTTGGGTCTGACAGGATATAAAAATAAATTGGCAAATATTGATCGACCCGGGTTTAAAGAATAAATATTGTATACAGCAACCTTTAAACAAAGTTTATTAAATATCACGAAAATGATTGCATCTACAAATGAAAGTAAAATTTACTTAAATAATAATATAAATTATAATTAAGTAGGTATCCAATTTTTTTACATTTAAAAATCAACTTATCATAATCTTAACAGAAACTCATATTGTTTGTAAATTGTAACTTAATAAAATAGATTAAAGATATTAATTTTACTACCTCAGTTGTTTTCTTGAGACTGCAGTTTTACTAAATAAAACTACTAATAAGATTATTATTATTATTATTATTATTTCTATTGTATATAGGTATAAAGCGTCCAGTGCATTTCGGCACTCTGCAACCGTTACGATTTTAAAAATCCTTTTGTCCAAAAACTATATTTTATTGGAAAAAATATAATAGTCCAACTGGCTAAAATATAAAAGATATGAACTGGACGAATAATTCTTAGAGTATATAAACCTACCTATAGGTAGTATTTAATAAAATATTTTTCGATGAATTTGATTGCTAATCCGAAATGTAGATTTAAGTTTATCTTTAATGATTGTTTTATTTTACACTGAGTCTGGGCTCTTATTTACATTACAGGTCGACAGGTTTATTTGATAATTAAATAATAACCATTTAGAAACAATTAAAACATACTAAGAAATATTCACAGATACTTACAAAGAAAATAGGCCAAGGACATTCAAAAACATTAAAAATGTAATATAATAAATTGAAACAAGATAAATTCATATGTTTACGCATATATATAAATAACATTGTTTATTAACATTAAAAATGATTTATTAAGTAATTAAAATATAAAAAAGACCTTAATAGCTTTTTTTATTTCCAAATGTACCTAGGTACCAACATACAGTTGTATAGGTACTTCCAAAACACTATAAAAAATTGAATTACATATTTTGTTTGTCTCTTTCATTGTAACCACACGTTACTTCATAGTATTCACAATAACATAATTTAGTTAAAATTTTTTTTTAGATTTTTCTGGTTTTTTTATGATCACACAAAATAAATAATATCTTTATAATAATATAAATACGATAATATTGTATAATATATTTATTTTCATAGTAACTATCAATAGTAGATTATAATTTCAACTGTAGCATAGAAAAATAATTTAACTAAAAAATATTAATTTGTTATAATATTCGAAAATAATAAATATTAATTATAGTATAATAGACTTATGTATCAACTCAAATCAATGTTTGTTATAGTAGCTTCATAATTTCAATCAACTGGTCATAAACATAACAATATTATCGTGAAGCGACGATCATAAAAATGGTTTAAATGTTATCGTTTAACTTTCGTTATTTATTGTAGAATATAAGGTTAACCGACATCAGTGGCAGTGTTTACAATTTCATATTATCATTACGACAGGGAAAAACATACACAGTATAAATTATTAACCCCTTATTACTACAGCGACGCTTCTAGGACACGACCTATGAGTAATATTATGGACCATTTAATATGGTCGTTAATGTACTACACCATAAACATATTATACTATATCCTCGTGGACTGTGCTCTGCGGTTGACCATAGTTATTTTTTAATTACTTTAAAAGATTTAAGTGGATTATTTTTTTATTCCCATAGCAACATTCAGCCATTACGTTGTAGTCACCGCAATAATTATACCCATCATTGCTACTATTTTGCTTTGAGGAGAATAATTTTTTTTAACAATAAATCATCATAATATTTGTTTACAAAGATATTTATTTGTTAGGTAATTTTATTTTTATTTTTAGTAGCGTCCAAGATCTTGAGATATTCCAAAACATCATCCCGTCTTTGGGCAACGATTAATTCGTTTCGCTATCGTTATATCAGTTGGACAGTTTATATACACGCCTCACAACATTAAAAGTAAAAATAATAGCGCATCGTTAATATCTGAACGTATTTTCATTCCAAAAGGCCCAAAGCCTACTTATACGAGAACACGATACACATATATATGCTCGGTTATACACTTTTCTTCAAACTCGTTCTGTTCTTTCGACGTATGCACATAACAATATAATATTATATACAAATTGTATTATAGATAGAAACTTATACTAACTATGATGTAATAATATTATACCTCCAAGATACCATCTTCGTGGACCGCTCGCATCTTATAATTATAATTGTTATTGTCTGTAATGATTCCAATAAAATATAGCCGGTCGGATAATTACATCGCAGACCAAATAAAAAAAAAAAATGTTTATTTTGCGTGCCCGGTCTCGGGGTGGTCCACTCACTAATTAAAATTGTATAACAATATTTTTATTATGTGTATGGGAAAAATATATTGGAACTCGACAACCATTACAAATGAGGGTATATGGATGAAAAAAAATCACCAGAGAAACCTTTTTGTTTTAAACAATCGTCGAGATAAAGATGTCTTGTAGGTCTGTAATTTTCGTTCCGTAAACCACCCTATACGGAAAGACCCCGTGAAAAAATTAAATACACTTCGAAGATTTTTTTGATAGTCTTCGTATGGATAAACATGGGTTGTCGAGGCTGGGATCTAAACATTTTCACTAACTACTCGGCTTACATGCGTAAACAAAAAAGGTTCACTGTATAGTAGTGTACATGTTTTAATAATATATAATGATAATTAATTATCAAACAAAATATTTACATTTTATGTTAACCCACTTATTGAGTTTTAAACCTTTTTTTTACATGCTTAAACTATTTACACTTTAAAGTACTATTAAAAAAATATATATTATCGAGAAGTGTTGCGTGAAGAAAAAAATGTATTTGTTTTGTGCATTTATAAAACGTTGAAAAAAATATGGTAAAGTCAATAATATTGATAGTTAAATTTTAAATTAGTTTCGAAGACTATAAGTGATCTGTGATTATTTTCTATTATACTATTCAAATCATTTGAAGTAGATCAAAACATTCAAAAACTATAAAGTATAAACAATAAGAGCAAAATATTATCATGAATGTATTTCTGATATAAAATGTGGTATAACAGTTATTATACTCTGTTTTATATTATAGTGTGTCGGGTTAGGTACCTACCTAATTATTTGGATGAAAAAAATCAAAAATCAAACATCAAAAATTCTCAACTCCCGTGTGCACGGAAGTCCAAAAAGTGGAAAAAAAATTCACCTGGTACCAAGAGTCTAATTTTAATTTTGGAAACATATTTGAATTCCTTAATCTCATGATGTGAAGTGCCAAATTAATTTTCTTTTTTTTTCAAAATTCACTTTTACTTTAGTATAACTAAAAAAAAACTTCCTACAAAACAGACAAAAAGCGAAGAAATTCTAATATTTTTCTAAATTAAAATTGGAGTTCTGGACGTAGGTATATCTTTACCGCTTATTGGTCTAAATGCACGAAAAAACGACCAGCTTTCAACAGTCTTAATATATAGTAGGCATTGTATTCTTGTTAGTAAACTGTAATAAGTATTTAATATTCAAACAAAAAATAAAATATATTGTTTACAACACATATTGATGTAGGTAATGATATATTAATATAATTATATAAATTAATACATTAATATATTGTTATATTAAATTATATATTATATAGTTGTCAAAAAAAATATACAGTCATAAAAAGAGTAGATACACTTTATGAACAAAGGGGTCATAATTAGATAATCAAGCATTGCAAATACTAGCGAAAAAATGAAATGCCCCCGAAAAAAAAAACCTTATCTGTAGGCTGCCTAGTTTTGTTCTAAGCATTTGTGGAAGAACTCTGGAAAAATAATTAATTCGACTCTAACAGCTTTTCCATTTATCTGCAGACGATAAGGAGGTGTTTAATTGTTAATTTGGCTCCGCAGGTTAAGCATTTAGTTTTAATTTTTTTTTGCTGATAAAAAATAATCCTGTGTGCATCTGGTTTGCCCTATTCCTAAGCGTGTTAAAATTACATAATATTTTCTGTTAAAATAATGATTTGTTTTTTTCCAATGTTGGGATGTCTGTTTTATACCTTTTAGTTTGGATTTTTCTTCTCCATTTTTGTGGCCATTTAGTTTCATTTTTCGGTTATATTTATAAACCTAAGAATGTCTTCATTCAGTATTTAAGTGTATCCCCCTTTGTTCATTATTTACAGTTTCATTTGCCAGTTTGTCTACTCTCTCGTTCCCTTCAATATCTCTGTGCTCTGGTATCCAAGAAATAGTGATATAATTATCATAGTTATTCGCTGCTGTTAATATTTTTTATTTTAGTTCTTCAATTGTTTCACATAATAACTATTTATATATGTGTATAGCTGTATATTTTTGTTATAATTGGCTAATGGTATATTTAAAGATATATTTTTATTTGTCTATTGCGGTAGGTTAACCATTTCACAATTTAATATTTATATGTCTGAAATCAATTTGATGTTTGAATTAGAGATAATTAATTCCTCTGTATATTGGATTTTATTAGTTGTTCACTTCAAGAGTGTGTGAAAATACCGTAGGTGTACGGATACCACGCATCCCAAGTCAGGACTATTATTAACTCGTTTCAACTCCCAAGCCGATTGGTTTGGTATTAAATATATTATATTATCATGGTTTGATCTAATGACATAATACGGCCCAACAGTGTTAAATTGTGTTTTTGATACTTTCCAAACTAATTATTAAATTATATTTTGACAGTGTCAAATAAAATATGCTTGCACCCCCGCCAATTAATAGCTAACTAGTTGTGGCCTTGCAACTGAACAATTAGTTTTATTAGTGCAATATTTTATTGATTTCAGATCAATAAAGCATAACAAATTACAATAATATTTTATGTTATATTACACGATGACCACAGTCCATTGTGTATGACCCTTTTAAGCAACAGTCTTATTTCGGATCTTATTTTTATAAAACGGTAATATTCCTCTAGGTACCTCTTAAACCGTTTATAGTTTTACCGTAATCCAAATTGAAAGATTTGATATTTGCTGAAAATACGTATACCTGCTTCGTTGCGTATTTTATATTTATACAGGTATATAAAGCCTACAGGTATATTATAGTAACGCAGTACTAAACCAGCATATTACGATTTTTGTATACAGATGCCGTCGTTGACCCTTGTTTTGTTACCTTTATCCCCCACTGGGTAACAACAATAATCACGAGCTTAGTAATAGTAATTAATACGTCAATAATAATTATAACGTCGGCTTCGCTGGCTGCGGCAGCATGTTAGTCCATTAAATTTTGGCTGTAGCTTCAACGGCCGGTCCACCTACCGCATACGTTGAACGCGGACAGACGATCAATTATTATTATTATTATTATTATTATTATTATTATTATTAAACCGACTGAGTCCGGCGGCGGCGGTCGTGGTGGTGGTCTTGGGACAAATTAGTATGTCGGTCAAGAATTTGTACGTTGTACTAATATCTACCTAACCCACTAAACTCGTAAATCGACTTGGTACACGGGACACGCAGGTGAAAATATTCACTTTTCGACGTATATACACAGTAATAAACACAAAATAACAATTATTGTTTGGTAATTAGTATTTCCCCAGTGGTTTCAAAGTTTAATCTTTTTTTTGCAAAGTAAACAGTTTTTCTCGGCTATAATAATTTCATGTTAGGTAGTAATTATTCTATGAGGATTGTAGTAGTCTTGCACTAGTATTTAAATGTATTCTATAAGTATACGCTTCTATAATAAATTAAGTATTGAAACTATGCGTCGATTAGGCATGTAGTGAAGTACTTATGTTTTTTTCCAATATAGTCCCTGCATAAACTTGAAAATAAGAGACCGAAATAAGCATTCGATATATCATTGCAAGTAATGTTTCCGTTAAGTAAACGTCATAAGCCAATAAAATAAAGTTCGAATTAATTTTGGGTAATTTCGTATGGAGGCCACACACATTCTGAAAATACACTTTCAAACAATTATTTGAAACGGTTTAGAACTTCCGATTTAGAACTTGAACATTGATATCTGGAAACATTTTTATAGCTTTGAAATTGTTAAACTCAGAATTAAATGAAATAAAGCTAGACATTGCTTTGCAACAAAATGTACAATTAACCATAAAATTATTATGATCATATAAACCCAACGATTATGTTTAATAAGTACCATAATTGTAATCTATCTAACCTATAATATTAAAATATAGTATAACTAATGGCCATTGCCTCCGGACTTTTAAAAAAGTACATGTTAAATTTTTGCCTTTTGGTATAATTTAATGAACTTCCTGCGCTATTTGTACATCAACGTTTTGGAACTTTCGTTAATGTTTAATCTATGAATCAGTTCAAAATATAAATTTAATATTGTCATTACCATTTTTCGCTATTTCCAAAGTGTTTATAAAACAAAATTAAAAGTCATAAACTTGCCAAAAGATTTTTGGCTGAGACAAGCACAGTCGTTTAGATTTAAAAAAACGAATATATATATTTAGTATCAATACATTAAAAGCTTTTTTTGTACGATCAGTAAGTGTATATTATAGTTTTATAGTGTTATCGCTAAATTTTGAAACATTGATATCAGTTGTTTTATCCTTTCTTTAAATGTATCAAGAACATTAGTATTGTACTAATCTGTCTTCGATAATTTCAACATTTCACAGTACACATATTATGGTACCATTACTAGCATTATTATTTAATGTCTTAATGAATAATATTATTTTTGTTTCTCTAAAATCTAAAGAAGACAGACATACTTAAATATACTGA
Organism: Nasonovia ribisnigri; assembly: GCA_027563435.1. NCBI lineage: Eukaryota > Metazoa > Arthropoda > Insecta > Hemiptera > Aphididae > Nasonovia > Nasonovia ribisnigri. The sequence continues at coordinate 40,476 of JANEHU010000818.1, forward strand.
TAAGTGATAACCTATGTCCATATTACAATATTATAATACTATATGGTATTATACTATTATGTATGCATTATGTAACCAGATAGCTAAAAATAACAAAAATTTAGTTAGTTTATTATAGCGTTTGTTCGTTGTACGACCGACGATGATTTGAAATGCTGTAATTTAAGATTTACTGAAGAACATAAAACCAAAATATTACTGTATTCTGATTTTATTACACTTTTTTTGCCAAAAATATATACATAAATAAATACTTAGAAAATGAGTGAAAACAACTTAAAAATCAAAACCATAAACCATAACAAAAAATATTGAAAACATTATATTTTGTGAAATGCATTAAACAATATATTTATAAGTTATAACATTATTTCTTAAATAACCACAGTCCATTACTCATTCAGTCATTCGTGTATGATAATATTCGGATGTCAATATTATATTATTATATTAATGTTATAATTTCTGGTTACTATTATTACTATTATTTTTGTTTTTATTGGATCGATAAGGGTTCAACGTCCGAGGTAATTAACCTGTAATAATTACATATACTGGTCTTAACGCTATAGGGGTACATTATGTTTAAAGGGAGTTAGTGAAATACATATATTAAAATTATTTTTATTTTTTTATAGTAAATTTACAAAGCCTATATTTGTGAAAAAATTGTAGATATTTTTGGAATTTTTCTCGTTAATTGCTTCTTACTTCGTTGATGGGTTTCCGATCACTTGTCTGTAGATATTGAACTTTGGGCATTCTAGTGTGATGTGTTTGATGGTCAGCTCTTTGTCACAAAGTACGCAGTGTCCAATCCGAGTCCTTGTGATGACTTCTTCTTCGTGTCTGGATGAGAGTGAGGAACCTATGGGGAGATTGATGTTTTGATTTCTTTAAGTTTATTTGTATTTGGAGTCCCCTTCCCACGTGTCTTGCCAGTGACTTTTAGTTAGATTGTTGATTTTTATGAGTACCTACGTCTTGAAATTATATTTTGTTTATACTTACCGAGCTAGGTGCTGCTATTACTTCATTGGCTGCCCTGTCAGCTAGTTCGATGCCAATTATCACTGTAAGCAAGGGAACACATATTCGGTTTATTTTTTTTTAGTGTGATAACATTTCTTGAATAGCTTGAAATGCTTGAATCATTTCATTTTTTGGGTAAGGATTTTCGAGAGCAATAGGAGTGCACTGAGAGAATCGCTAACAATGAGTTTTTCATCGGACTTTAAAATTGCTATTATTTTTCTGAGTATATTCTAATTTGTTTTCTTTTTGAAAAATAACAATAATCTTAGCTAAGGAAAATGAAAAAAATCTATTTCATATCTATCATATTATTATAATATATTATTGCTTTTAAATAAAATGATTATTATATTTTTAAATGTTATATTTACAATTTAATTACAATCAAGCTGTAGTAGATATCAATGTATTATCGGTAGTGATTATTCTATTAGGAAACTATTAAACTCCTACATAAAACAATTTGTACAAACAAAATGTTTTATTTAAAATCATAGGTATTTAAAAGACAAATTATAAATTATCTCTTTAATACTATAGTAATAATGTATGGCAAATGTATACTTAGCTTAAGTCCTTCTACGAAGTAACAAAAAATCGATGCATCGTAATTTACTAATATTGCCATTTTCCATTATTAAAGTCTTACTGCTAATCTTATATCGTATCTAAATTATTTATTTTTTGTTTAATCTATAACATCGTGTTATTATCTACATGTTCAATAGCCATTTTTTATTTGATAGGTAGCAAAACATTTTGTTGTTTTAAACACATTATTGTATTTGTAAAAGTAAAATACGAATACCATTGTAAGGGTTAAAACATAACAATCTTACAGTCCGGAATACGTAATATTATTATATTCTTTCTCACGGACTAATATATAACGGTTACCGTTTTTTTATTACTGCACCCGCACGTACACCTACAATTTCGTTTCGGTCAAAAACTCTGTATAGATAATATATTATATTGTACGTTAGACTATTCCGTGGTCTGCAGGAGTGTAACGAGAATAATATGAGCATTGAACATTATTATTATTCTGAAAGTATTTTTATTTTTTTTTTTTTACCCCGTTTACAAAATATAAGGTTTCCTTTGCCAATAACATCTAGAAATAAAGACATTTTCCACATCTGGTGGATTAGGTTGTAAAAAAAACTTATTGTTTCGCATTGAATACGAAATCATTCACATGCACACTGACTGTATATATGTCCGAGAAATTTGCGTCGTGCGTTTTAATATAATACGCTATTTAAATGTCCGCAACAAAATTTAACTTAACGATTTAACAATTTCTATTATTTCAGTTTCTTGTGGGGAACTAATAAATTAAATAATAAATAATATTACTATCCTAATAATCCTAACCGATGGGAAATGTTTGGTAGACCGTTCATAACGAACGGACCAGGTCAATAAATGCTCGTACACGTCTAAGCCCGAGCCCAAGTCATTTTACCGTAGTCGATGGGAAGTCATACTATGTTAAACCGTGGTATAAGAGCCACTATCCGCTGACGAACTCGCGCGAACACATATTATATAATTATAGAATGCATGTACTATAAATGCATTACATTCATTTTCAGCGTCGCTGATATTTTCACACGTTTACTCCCACGAATCAAGCGCAGAGCAGAGCCTCCCAAGATTGAAGTTTTCACTTCAAAAATAATGTAAATAGTACATAGTATAACTTCGATTTATTAATAAGTATTAAATAAATCAAAAAAACCATTAAAGTTTACATATCGCCTAAATAACTGGGCAATTCTATACAGTCCTGCAGACAATGTAAAATGTTGCCCATATTGCCAATCCAGATTTGGCATTGTCGGGCAATGGTCATCTCTCCCCGTTAATCGTTATACGTATCGTGTACATAATATTATACCTATCACGTCATGTTAGAATTTATTTTATTATTTAATACGTTTTATACGGACACACATTGATTCGAAAACCAACTTATATTTTTCACTCTATTGGTTTGCTGCACCCGTAAAATTTTATAAAACTATCACGTCGTCATAGCTTGTTTTGTTCCGACGGCCCGTATTATTGGATGCTATTAGTTTCGAGTTTTCCGCGATACGGTCACTGCAGTAGGTAGTTCTCACACATAGCCGACGTGCAGCCAATACGAGATTTTATGTTAAACAGAAAACTTTTTTCGCAGCGATAGCCATTACCTATAGCCACTGGTCGTATAAATAGTGTTGCTTGTAAGTATAGGTACCTAATGAGGGAATGGATATCGTACCTATACGTATATACTGTCAAGTGTTACATAGGTTGGGAAAATCTGAAATTCTAAGCATTCGTAAGGATGACTAAATATTTTATCGCTCCAGATGAATTGATGAGGCTTACTCAATATTATGATATTGATGATTATCCCTACTGCAGGTTACTAGTTGTACAGCACAACAAAGACCACTGCCATTATGATTCGATACTTTTTATATTTGTATACAAATATACAATATACTGTAGGAGTAGGCACGTGTAGGGGAGTCAGGAGTAAGGGTACCTATCCAAGTGTGAACTAATGAAATTAACTTCTTATTTCAAATACAGTGGAACTTTCATATAACGAACTTCCATTCAACGACATTTTCTGTTTAACGAATTATTTATGAGAACCATGTCCTTCCGTGTGTAAATTCTTTTTAACAAATTCCTCTATATTACGAATTTTTGTTTTGATCCCCAGAGACTTCGTTATATGTATATAGAAGTTTCACTGTACCCAAGAATAATCCTTTTAGATTATAAGCGGAACGATTAATGTATTTATTTTACAATGATGTGTGTTTATTTATTTATTTTGTGTCTTAGTACACGATAAGTAGTCGAAATAATGATTAAATTTCCTTCAACAGTATCTTGTTCGATGAGAAAGTGAATCTAGTTGGTGCATTCGGGAGGTCGTTTTTTAAATTCCGTTTTTAAGAAACGCATGGAAAAACAAAAGAAAAATGAAGGAAAACCGGAATTTTTACGCAAAATCGGATTTTATCAATCTTGGTTTTTGCTGTAACTCTAAAACAAATTATCATCAATTCATAAAACTTTCACTGGTTATTTATATTAACATTTTCAAAATATTTTGACTTTTTTTGAATTGTTTACTGACATATTCAGTTTCCAAATTTTTAGTTTTGTTTTCTATGAATGTCAATTAAATTTTATTTGTTGGGTAAAAAAGCTTGAAATTTAATAGAAGACTCCTAATATATTGTTTCAAATGCACATGAAAAATATTGAAAATACATAGAGACAATTTTTTTTTAAGTATTTAAAGTTCAAATATAAACAAAATATGCAAAAATGACGAAAATTTCCAAATCATTTTGAGTTAGAAATTCATAAAAAATGTTCTTTTTAAATCTAAGATTTTAAAATGTAATACAAGATTACTCATAAAATGTTCTACTTTTATCAAAAAAAAAAAAGTCTACAAGAAAGTCAAATTACATTTTTATGAGCGTTTGAAATTCATATTTTTACAACATTAGATATTCACTCTATTATTCTCATGTATCGATTTTCTTATTTTATTTTAATTCAAAAACGAATAACTGAATATTTATATTCTTATTTTCTATAGAAAAATGGTGTATACACCAAATCATTTTGAAAATATTATATCATATACAATATGATATAATATACAATGATATTATATCATTGAGTTCAAATTAAACACCATCCATTATAGTGACCTACTTGTGACCTACTGTACAGCATAGCGACACCCACTAGCCCACCTTTTTTTACTTAAAATTGTTAAGCAGATTCTATGCAATAAAGCGCTGTATACTAATTGGGTATACCTGAACGGAAAAAAAATAATGTACTAATTGAGTCCCGGGTCCAATCGGGACATATACTAATTGAGTCCGGGGTTAGAAAACTAATAGTATACGAATTGAGTCAGAGGATTATATTTTGAGAAAAATATAAAACCAACCGTCCAGATTCCAGACTCCAGACACAGCTAAAATTATGCCACACAGCCGTGCCACGCGTCAAAAGCCGCTCCAGATGGATATACCTATCTATACGTATCGTTCATATCATTTTTATGACTTTCGTCAGATAACATATAAATATATAATAACATATTATACTATAGGCCGGGAATTTCAGATTTTATTTCCATTATAGCTAGTACAATGACATCGATTTCGTTAGATAACATAATATAATAACATATTATTTAGGCCGGAAATGTTTTTCATTTTATTATACATTCTAGTTTACGAGGTACACCAAGCATCATGGATGAAGTTAAACTAAGTGAAAGAAATAAAATTATATTTTTCATCGACGGACACAAATTTCGTTTTCATAAGCATTTATCGAATAATTACCAACGCTGGACTTGTTGCAAAAATAACTGTAAGTCATTTTTAACCATACCTGTAGAATTTTTTGCTACTTACTGACAGTCCTAAGTCTGTAAAAATGGGGAGGAAAATGTTTTTTTTTTTAATTTAAGGGGACTCAGTTAGTATTGAAACATGGACTCAACTAGTGTTATACCTAAAATTTCACTGAACTCTATTGGTATATACTATATACCCTAAAACAACCCGGGACTCAAATCATCATAAAAAGTTATACTGGGACTCAGTTCGTATGCAGCCCAATAAAGTAAGGTGAATCAGTAACTGTTTTGAAGGATAATAATTGATGTTATATTATGATAAATAATTTTTTTTTATATATTATTGCATCATTCAATTTATAATGACAATACCGCTTACCGTAGAATGGTGTGAATAGATGAGGCTCGTTGTAAAACTTATAAATTATAATTAACCGAGTAATTTGAAATTGTCATTGTTCGTACTGTAAAATATATAAAATAATGAAACACGGAACAGAAATAGTTTTAAGCCTCTAGCGACTACGGTTTATACTTTGAATTATAACAAAATAACGGCTAACATCATCAATATTTTTCGTTTAACTAGGTATCCAACTACAAATATCTATAAAAAAAAATTTTACCTAGTACCTAGTTGTAAATGTTTATGTTTACATTCTCAATCCGTAACGGATAAGCTGATAAAATCGAACATTTTATGTATTTTCATCTACAAAATAATTTCAAAATGTCAACATCAAAAACTTATAAAAAAAATGTTTGCTACATATTTTAGAAATATATAAATTTCTTTAAGACCAACTTATGAGGTGTTTTCAACCTTATAATATAATCTTAAACTCAGATTTTAAGATTCAATACTTTTTGAATTTAGAACTGTAAAATATTCGACGTTTATTATTAAAAAATACCCAAAATATTCGAAAACGTCCGCTTCCAGTTGTTTAAAGAGCTTAAAATGGGTCTAAATATTATTTTGAAATACTCACTATATACACCGAAAATTATGATTTTGAAAAGAGTGCAATGTTCCAAGTTTCTACGATTAATATTTTTTGAACAAAATAATAAAAATAGTTTCGAGGACAATTATTAATCATTGTAGTATAATATTTATTTACATAATACGCACATAATAATTTCAATATTATACTGTATTACTGTACCAGATACATACGTATATTATTTTAAATTTTGTAAATAATATTAACACATTTAGATACTATTTAGTTTAAATGGGCTGTTATAGATTATTTAATAAATAGTTAAAAAAATGTTGGCGTACACAATATTACATTCTCTGCAGAATGGGTACGGAATGTTTTTGCGGAAATTGTCTCTCCTCCGTAGTATTTTAATACTCGACGGTATAAAACTCATTCTAAATTTTCAGAAACATAAACGCGCATGTCACGTACACAAAACGTAAAGTATCACCTCGAAGCTCGAAAACCCCTTTTTTTTATACATTTTAATTTCTTTTTAGATTAGTATAAAAACCACTCAACGAGTTTTATACTTCAGCTATCGTATAATATTCAAGAAACGTTTATACACATACATTTTTTTTAATCATACAAACAGATATATACCGATCATTATAATAGTAATAATAATAATATCATACCCGACACAGTCGCGTTACGATTCTCCAGACGTCGTAATTAGTTTTAATATGCTTATATGCCTGAATATAATAATATACAATATATTTTTTTATTAAAAGAGATATATGATATATCCCATAAGACCGTATACCCACCCCTTTTTATCAGACTCGTAACGCCGTAACGTCATTATTACAATATTATATATTTTACGATGACCGTACAGAGCAATTACAAAATATTCCCTCTTCGAGTAGGTACTGTTGTTGTATCATGTAATGTGATAAACTGACGAGCCTACCATGCCTATCATAAAAATACGTGTAATGTCTTATAATATTATTACTGCGACGTATTACACGCTGGACTCGTTTTTCCAAACTTAATTAAATGAAAAATATATTATTATACCCACACGCGATAATATTATAATAATATAATACGTTTACGTGGCGTGTTGTGGTTGGGTATATCGTGTATAATGTTATACGGTTTTTAATCGGAAGGAGTTTTTTAAGAAATTCTTATTTTTATTATCATTTTATTACGTACCTAGTTGTATTGGACACATGTTGTATAGTTATAATACGACTGTTTGCGTGTATATGAAATCAAGTTTGTATATACATACGTCATTCAATAATATTCTTCATTTTTGAAACTTTATATCTCAGATGAAAAGTCTGTTTATAACAGCGTATATAATGTAATCAGAAAAGTTTGAATGCAAAAATGAGGTAGATACCTATTTAAAACTTTTGACAACGTTTCCACTTTCCAGGAAATCATTTTGTTCAGATATTACGACTAGCATCGTGTTGTGGGATAGAGAACTATATATAGCTATTATTATTCTCTATTCAAGAAAACCCTTGGCACTCGGCGACAGCGAGCGACCATTGGGTGTGATTTACAAAGTTTGTTTACATATAAGTTACATTAAACAAAATATGCGTATAACATAATACGTCATATTATACACATAATATTATACACCACAGAAACTTAATAATCGTTTAAGTGATACTCTATTGTATTTTATTATGGAAGTTTGCTGCAACCAGTGGCACTAACAGTCGAAATTCTCAAAGAGGGTTTCAATGCTCTGATAATTGTTGTACAAGTAGGTATATTGTTAACACGATGATTGTATAATATCGCGGTGAGTGCTTACATTATGATGGCTACCACAAAATACGATGGTTTTATTCGATTTCCTAGGGTCAGCAATATTAATGAGATATTTTACAATACTTGCGCAACCACTCGCGCGTGGTATTAAACGATTAGTAACAATTTTTACACAATTTTTGGTCGCGCGAGTTTGGCACGAAAAATAATATCAAAATAATTGGCATCAAAATAATATCGTTCTATCGTTTGGTGAACGGTGAGGGTAAGGTAACACGTTCTGTGTGTGACGGACAAGTTAATTGTAAAAAAATTATGGACAGGTGTAATCTTAGATCACACACTATGGATAGAGCTACTGGCTAAATATTTCAAGCCAATCTAAGGTGAATTGTGGCAAATGAGCATGAGCGCAATTTATATCTCGCGCAGTCGCACACGACACACGACGGTTCACCCCTTAGAATCTAAGGCTTGGATCATATACTGGTATATCTATCTAAGGTTCCCCAGCAATCACCGCTGATTTTGACAGTGATGACGAAAATCAAGTATCATAATACATATTTTTATTTAGTATAATTATAATGATTACGCACGCACAATAGATCTCAATCACCTTAATAATGTCGTCTTCGACCCTTAGTACACGTTTATAACGCAGTAGCTCTATCCCTAGTATATTATGATCTAAGGGTATAACGTCATGTTCAAAGGTGGCGTGCAAGAAGATATAGAGGTCTTTTCGCTGGCCCGTACTTGTTGTCGGCTTGATTCGAGTCCAGCCACTTCCGTGAATCTGGCAAGGCTGCAGGAAAGTCGTCTGATTTGCACTGTATGTGTAAGTGGCGGTTGATGGGAAAGAATGTCGGTGGTTCGCTGTTTGTACTGTGTAATATTATTGCATCTGCTGCGGATGCCGAACAGGGTCATAGTATAACCATTAACCGTGTTTATATAGAGGAAAGTCAGGAAAGATATGTACCTAACTGCTAAGTTTCTATAAAATATATATATCATGTCGCCAGAAATTTTCCTAAAGCACTGAGATTTTCAGACTCAACTAAGGGGTGCCAAACTGCGGATTTTAAACCTATTATAAATCTTGGTGTATTCTATATTATATTAAATTAATATTTTTTAATAAGATTTAAAAATGTTTGATTTACGTTTCACATGTTTGTGTAAATATATATGAGTGGTGGGAAACACCTTTGAAATCTTATTGACTAGAGTAATATTTAGGCTTAACACGAGCCTGCCAATTATTATGATACCGGAAGCTTTGAATTTTCTCAGGCCAGCGTGTATGCAGTATGCACAATAGTCCGTGAAAATACGTTTGCTGTTTAACCCATAATAGAAATGTTAACGTATTATTTCAAATGAAAATACAATGTAGATTGTTATAAATAGTGTAACCGCGTACAAAACACAAATAAAATAAAGACTGTGCTAATAATTGTATTATAATTATTACACATTTTAATTATATTTGTTAATTCATAATTATTATATTTTATTACATTTTAAATAATACGCGTAAACATAACCGTTTTGTATAGAGTGTCTTTTAGTGATTTAAGTAATTTAACCGAGAATATTTTAATTTATTATAATACGGCGTAGTAATTAAATTCCTTTCCGTCGGAAAACACGTTAAAAACCACGACACCGTCGTGAAAAGCAAAATATATGTATAACCGAGACGACAGACAAATTGGATTTCGTCGTTGTTATGATTACAGGGTAATAATTATGGATATAAACTCACAGTGATGAGATTAAAAAAAAATTACATTTTCAAGACGTGCGACAATGTACGGAATAATTAAGTCGAAAATTAATTTTATTTAAACGCATTTCATAAATATTCATGACCGTATTATTTTATAATATAATCTACTATTATTACGATGTATATAGGTACCACGCTGTCAAATAGGTCTTAGCGTTCCTACCTATATATTTTAATAAAATAATCAATAGATTCTAGTGATTCTACCCGTATGTTATATTATATAACTTTGAACAATTGCACATCAATCTTCAATCACCGTGTTTAAATAATGATACAAAAGTTATGTAATAAATAATAATATTATATACTCAGATAACCTACCTATCTATGGTGTCTACTTTTATAGGATATTTTCTGCAACATATTGTGTGAAAAACTTGACTGTGTTCAAATCATTGGTCGGGAGCTCTAACAAAAACTTGTCATTCTTTTTTTTATTATTATTATTGTTAGGTTAGGTTTTTAGTTAAATGTTAATCGATGTTGATTGTTGTACTTATTACTATAGTCTATAGATATTATAAATACAATATCCATCGTGATTTATATAATAATTTAGATTTATCCATTAATATTTTACACAGTGAACAAGAAGTTAAAACATATATTATTGCAAAATATGAAATATACTTAAAATGGTACCTATATTAATTTATGTATTTAAAATAGATAATAATTTCTCCTGTAATCTAGTTTTATTTAATCTATTTTTTACACGCTTTTAATTTATTACTTAATTTTAAAAGAAAAACGAACGTTGGCAACAACCAAACGCGAATGAATCGTAAATCTTTATAATAACTTTACACCGTGAACGTGCTGACAAGACGGGATAAACAAATCGTAACAAAATGTATATTATTATGGTGATTTGAATAGGTAGTAATAGTTAAATAAAATGCGCCAATTATTAATTAGATTATTTATCTGAACTCCCATACACAAAAAAAAAGGTTAAAAAATTGTATCAAAAGACCGAAGTCATGTTCGTTTCGTTGTTATACTGCTAATAGGTACCTATACACTAAGATTTTTATTATATATAATAACATAATAATCCAATAATACTCATATAATAATATTATATCACACGGCATACGCGTTTAATGCAAAAAACGCAATTAACCATATAGTTATATAATGTATATTAATTATATGTACACGGATTGTAATATTTTAAATAATTTAATATAAACAACTTTCAATGGGATTATCTCGTAAGCCGCAGAATACTCTTTATAATAATATATATATATAGGTTAGATATAGTACATAGATACTCTATAAATAAGATAAATATATTGTATTTATATAAAAGACTAGATTAGTGTGTTTGTGTGTGTGTATGCGCCTTATAGCTACCGCGTATTTGGTTCAATTAGGATAATGAAACTCGGAAAAGGAGTTTTGTTTCCTTTAAAAATTAATATCCATTAAAAGTTTTCAAATTATTTTACTCGAAATGCGTAGTTACCTAATAGCAGTGGTTTACCTACCTGCGATTTTAAACGAACACATTTCTAGATATGTAGAAAATTACGCTTTTCGAACATGCAACACTATAATATATATAAATATATTGTAAACTAACGTGTTCTAGTTGATTTATTATTATGTTTATAATATATTATTCGGAGGTTATTTGTATTGTATATAGGTTCAAATTTACCGTATAATATTATTATGTGCATGGAGCACTGTCTCCTGCGATGGAAACGAACATATTGTACATCGGATGTTTCGGAAACAGCGTGTAAAACGTATCATGAAAACTAAACGAACGATACTATTTTTTTTTAAAATCAAGGTTAACCAAAAAATTGCCACTACACATATTGTATAATATAAGCTTAAAAACCGAATACGTTTCATAAAATTGTCTTCAGAGGCGTCCATGTCTTTTGAAACACCTTTAGCATAGTTATTTTCAAAGCTTAAGCAACGACCCACCCACAAGTAGGCACTAACAAAAAAACGCTTCAACTAGCTATAAATTTACTTATAATATGACACTTTATCGTAAGCAAAACCAACTTTTAGCGCCACTGACAGTCTCGAACCGATGCTAGTCATTTGATCGATGGCTTAGTGACCGGAAAAATTGAATGGTCAAATATTTTATTAATATAGTTGAAATGTTTTTTGGTCGAAGTAAAGATAATGATTGGATTTTCGATGTCTTTATCCAGTATTTTTTATCGATGTATAAAGTAGGTACCTACTTATGTCAATATCTATAATAATACTTATATCTATCAATTACTATACTATTACATTCCCTTTTTTTTTACTTAATTTTTTTTATATAATTAATTCAATATATATATATTTATATAATGTATATATATATTACGACCATAATATATTTCGATTACATAACATTTCTATTATTTGAATAAATATTATATTTTTCGATCAAAAATGTGTTCGATCAGATTTTCGTTCACTTTTCGGAGCCTCTAGATTTTCCCCCACTCGTCTCGAACAATCTATTTTTTCAGTACTTTTGTGTACCCTTTATATTGTCATGGTTCGGCAATAATGTTTTGAAACTTAATCGATATAATAATTCAAATATTATATCTTAAATAATAAATAGTGTATATATATATATATATATATATATATACTTATATGATATGATGCACATATTATTATACCTACTTTGCATATTTTCTGCGTTGCATCAACAACACCATAATAAGTTGCCTGATTTATTAACATTTTTACTGTCACCCGGTTATGCAAACGTCAAATAATAATGCTCGCTGATGTTCTATTTGTTATTTTATTTTACATAGTTTCCATAAACTGACAGTTATTTTCACGTTAATATTTATTTGAAGATTTAAAAGGCATTCCAAGTAAATATCCACTCTATTCTGCTGAAATCGTGGAATTCTCCACTGGCCAAAAAACCACAATCCTTATTATATAACACGAACATCTTAATTTCAACCCTCTACAGTACTGTGTACACTTAGAAAACAAATCGGGAAAAAATCTAGTTTAGTGTTAGTTTAAATTTTAGAATCTGAGAGGGTCGATGAAAGGTTAGGTATGAATGTATTGATTTTACAATGATATGATTTTTTTTAATTTTTTTTATTATTTGTATTTATGTACACTAAGTAGGTAGTCGAAATATTGCTTTGATTTACAACTTCAGTATCTTGTTCAACGATAAAGTGAATCTAGTTGAAGCATGGAGCAGTTCAAAATGTAAAATTCACAGCAGTTTTCAAAAGCGCCTAGAAAAACAAAAAAAAATTAAAGAAAAAAGGGAATTTTCACGCAAAAACGATTTTGATTTCTGTGTAATTCCAGAACAAATGACCGTATATTCATGAAAATTTTACTGATTTTTTATATTAGCATTTGCTATAAACCATGATATTTTCGAAACATTTTGATTTGTTGAGCTGTTTATGAACATGTTCAGTTACCAATTGGCAATTTGTTAATTTTTTTTTCTATAGATGTCAATAAAACTTTATCAACTTTATTCGTTGGGTCAAAAAGCTTGAAAATTTAACAAAAGATTCAGCGTGAGTAGGTGAGTTGGTTATCCTGTAACTAAAAAATCTCAAAAATATAAACACACAGTTTTTATAAATATTTTACGTTCAAATTTGGACAAAATTACATAACCTAACCTAACCCGGAACCGGAAACTTTAAAATATTAAGTACCGAAACCTTTATTTTGTTAAATAAAGTACTGGTACTAGAATTCTTAAATTAAATAAGTTCTTTTAGGTTAAAAAATAAAATAATTTTATTTATCATAATTTAATGGTATTAGGTACTATATTATGTATAAACTATGTATGATCATATGAGTTTTGTAATACTCGAAAAAAAAAATTCTGATTTTTCAACTCCGTGTATTTTTTTTTTTTGTTTATTTCATATTTACAATATTATTTTAGAATATTATGGGTACTTAACATTGTTGAGTGCAAAAAAGTTTTTATGCTTAGCTTGTCTTTTTAATTTATTTTTATAACACTTACTTGTAGGTATACAATATTTTTGGTAATATACATTTTAATAGTTTACCTTGTAAATATCTTAAAAATCCTAAATGCTTCTTCCTGGTGTGTTGAAATACATTAATATACCCACCAATACCAATCTGACTATCAAAATAAGCAACTACTTATGACGGCAAGTTTTTTTTGAAAGGGGGTAAGGCTAAATATGATGAGTAATGATTAATTAATTATACATCTGACTATAGCGGCATTGCCCGTGCAAATATTTAATATAACTGAAAAAAATTATATATGCCATATTTCTTCTAATTATGATAGTAATATAATATGTAACAAATGACAACCATTTAAATAAGCAAAAAAAAATATTCTTTTTTTCGTGATCTGAAAAAAAATTCATGGGGGTGATAAAATAAGCTATTAACACTCTCCTAGTCTCAAGGAATCTATTGATATAACTTTTATTAGAAACAGTACAGTATTTTTTAAGCCTATTAAATGAAAAATGAAAAAGTAAAAAGTTTAGTGCCATATGACAAAGTTCTCTCAGTGAAAGGCTTCTTAAATCCGTTTTTTTCAGGCCATTAAACCGTCCCATCTCTTTTACTTGTTATTCTATAATAATGTAACAGATTGCAAATTGTATTATGAAAAATAAAAATATAAGTGCCATATATAGGTGTAAGTATCTTGGTTTTAGCGTAATTCAGTTCACAGAATGATATTATATTTTTGTCGTCCGCCCGGCGTTGCCCGTGCAAAGAGTTGTTTTTTTTTATAATTATATTCGTACAAAAATGTTTATGCTAAATTTCTACTAGTTATTAATTATATAATAGTAATATAAGATGCAGCCAATAGTAACCCTATAAATAACAAAAAATTAATAAATATTCGATTTGCGTGAGTCAAACATATTAAAATGTATGCTTGTGAATTACCCTTCAGCCACCTAAGTACCTAACCTACAGACAATGAAAAATACGCTATAACACACACCTGAAATTCTCAAGGAGTCTATTGGTGTAACTTTTGTTGAAAATGATCCAGTATAGTTTTTGAGTCATTAGCTATAACAAACAGAGAAACATCTATTTTTATATACATATAGATATAGTATAAATATAGATGTTTATATAGATCGCGACATTTGGGATGTCTTGAACTTTCCTGAAAATATTATAAAGAAAATTATAAAAATTCGTCAGTAGTTTTTAATAATAGTTATAGTAGAACCACTTAGGAGGAAACGGCCCAAGAGATATTAATCTATAGAAGGAGAAAATACCTTGATCCAGCCAAGTTTGGGTGAAAAAATTGTTCCATTAAAAGAAATTTAAGGAACCTGTAAACATTGGAGGCGAGTTTATTCTCGTCTATATCTCAGCACCGCCCGGTACTTAATCCTCGGAAAACAAACGAAGCGTTACGTTTCGAAAGACCAGTGAGTGGCGCTTTAAGGGTGTAATAATGTTATAAAAGCGCTCGTAATAAAAATTATCCAACAAATTAAATTGTTATATAATATTTGTCTAACTTTAACTACACACACTAAATGCGAAGTATAATAATATTAAACTGTAACATTACTTAGCGCAATCCGTGCGATGGAAGAAAAAAATAAAAACTTTACGCGTACAGATTGCCGTACGAGTGTTATTATAGCCAATGTTTTAGGTACCTTTATGACTACACTTCATTTTTTTCTCCCGAGTGAGTCTTAAAATGTTTACCACCTATGAAAAAAACTCAAATAATAATAACCCAGCGCACTGTTTGGTTCGTGAAAAAAAAACAAAATTTAAATCGTTTGTTTGCTATATACTTACAAACGAAACGTGCATAAACGAAAACTCGTATTTATAGTAGCTATAATTGTAAATACGTCGTACTTAAATTTTTTTTTTTATTTACAATTTCCGTTGGTATTTTTATCTGGATGATAGTATTATAATATTATCGCAACCAAATCCTTGACTCCGCGTGTCTAAGGTAGTAAGGTCGGTACGGCGTCAGCAACTGAATAATATTATATTTATATTAATATTAATAATAATGGGAAAACGGGCCGTTATTTTTATTTTATCTTACAGGCACTTGGGTGCAGCATAAATGTATAAATTGTATAGTATATAAAAAATGGTTTGCTTGGAAAAAAAATTCCAAGCATATAAGCAACCTACAAGCATTTGCTTTTTTAATTTAAATGAAATTCGATTCATTATCAGGAATTAGCGTTGTTCTTGTTACTGTCGTCGTGGTCGTCGTAGACGCTGTAAAACGCCAGGTCATCCAGACATCCATTCATTATCGGCTTTTTTCACCTTATCGTTTATCTTTCGATTTATTAGCCCTTTTAAGTGTAGACGCTGACAATAAAAAAATCCAGACCACAGCGGCAGCCTCCGCCTATATCCAATTACAGTAATTATTATGAAAACCTAACGTAAACACCGTTTATTATTTGTTTGTTCAACTAATTAATATTATACATAAAAGTAGTACGTTATATATATTGTTATAGTATAATATTAGTATATTATAGCCTATAGGTGCTTATATAATACACTTAGGACACGAGTCCAAGGAGTTGAAATGTGCTGGCTAATGGCCCGTTTTTCGATTATAATATTATACGGTTTTCCACCCGTCGTCGACGTCGCCGCCGCCTCCTCCTATATATTTTTTCAATATTGTTATTTACTCAGGAGTATTTACCTATAGACATCGTATTATTATTTTTATTATTAAAGGATGTACCACCTTGTACGTCGCGATGATTAATAAAAACGAAAGGGCTCGACGATTTAACGACGGAGGTGGCGTCGTCGGTGACTTGCGAAAATAAAACAAAACTAAACCAGTTGAACTCGTTTTAATTGGGGTCCGTTTCTCATTAATCGCCCGACCTAAGTGATCAACTCACGGCAGCGATCCATGAAGCGAACCCCTTCAAACATCATATTTTTTATGCCCCTTCGCGTTTTTACGATGGCGACGACGTTGATGACGATATGGATATAGCCCACACACATGATTAAGAGGCATCATTATCTTAATGATAATCAAATTCATAACTTTATTTCAGATACAATAATATGCATAATATTACGTTCATTATTCATATCTATAGGTACCTTTAAAAAATCAAATGTGTATTGTGACGATGCATTATACTTACCTACCTTCATATAATATATTGTACAATATACATACACGCATAGTACTCATATATACAGAGGAACATTTATCATAAATCAGTTTGATTATATAATACGAGCTACAAATAAATAAGTCTGTCGAACGTTTTCAATAACAATAATGCTAATATATTACAAAATAATGAAGTATGTAACAAAAATACACCTTTCTTAAAATCGAGTGACATAATAATGATAATAATAAAAATAATAAACATAAAAAAAGAAAATACATCGTAAAAATAAAATTAATAATTAGGACACGGATGACGCGTTGCAATAGTGCGAATTTCTAACCGATTACATTTATACAGACATTACAATATATTTTATATCATACGGGTATACATAATAAATTGTATATATATATAAGGTGAAGCACATGAACGAAAGTATATATATATAAAAGAATAACGACATTTTCTTAGTTCCTCGCGTGTTATGAATTAAATTTAGGTCTTACCACGGGTAAAAAATTATAAAAGATGAGAAAAAAAACTGTTGGGAACGAGTTTATTGCGCGCGCGCGCGACTCCCCGCGGCGCAATTAATCGAAATTAATTACACGTGCGCCGTAAATATCGTATAAATCGTTTTATGACGTTCAGGTGGGCCCCCCACAATATAATATTTCATATTAATAATAACACGTAGTCGCCGTACGCGTATAAGTATAGGTGTGGTCTGGTCGTGGAAGTGGACGGACGTCGTTGTCGGGTTGTCGTAGGACTATTTGTTTAAAAAACTCAATTTTTTTTTCGCGACCAAACGAAAAAAAAAAAAATGAAAAATTGATCGGGAATACGTCCGCCGTTCATGTCTATTATAATAATTACCGAAACGATTATAAAATAGCCACCGGACGACGACGAGAGGATACATGATATTATATATAATATTATTATAACAAACGATAAATCAATCAGTGGAGAAAAAAATATGGTATTATGCCTGACGGGGTCACCCTGCTCTATGTTGTCTCCGGGTTGAAGAGCAGCTTTATACGTGCGACGGTAATTAATTCTTGGAAAAAAATGTAAAATAAAAAACTAGATTTCTTTCTCCCTATATATTATATTGTTCCCGTACGGCCATACAACAAAAACGGACACACACGCGCGCGCGCCCTCGAGACGTAGACCATCGCGATTATATTATTATTATATATAAATATTTTAGGTACGTCGTCGTGAGTATAATATAGTATAATAATGTACCTATATGATATATAAATATTAAAATTATTTAAACAATACGTCATAATAATACAAACAAGTGCAGGTTCGGAGGTAGTATATTATACAAACGGAACTTATTTAAACGGGATTTAAGTATGATTGGTATTTTTTTTTTTTTTTTTATGGCCATTTCATTCAGCGAGAGCAGCAACAGTGCCTCCACAGCTCTGTATAGCACAGTCGCGTGAAAACGAAAGAGAAAAAAAATAATACTATAAATATAGTTAATAATAATAATACATACGGTTGTGGTAACGACACAAACTCGGTTGTCCCCTTCGCAGAAATACAACCATACACGTATAACCTTACAGTATATAGGTAATCCATAATGATATTAAACGTTTGTTATAATATTTAAATAAAACGATTGTCAAGCCTCAAGCCTGCAACATGAGTGCTTGGTCCATGAGCTTTTGCCTGGATCGGTCCAGGTGGCTGCGGAGCCCTTGGACTGCGGGGTGTTCTTCAGGGTACTCTTCGACCTCTTGCAGGTATCTGAGCGCCTCTTCCATGCAATCCATGTAACCGGCTACGAGTTCGGCCACTTCTGTGAAAATTAATAAATCCCGATATTAATATCATAATAATATTATTACACACATGGTTGTATTTTATACAATAATGAATTGACGTATTGTAGGTATAATAATGTCTGCTTGAATACGATACGAATTTTTAATGTATTATGTACAGCGTAGTCGTTGTTTGATATATCCTATAAGTAACAGTGGCGTATATAGGGGGTTTTAGGGGATCAACCCTCCCCCCCCCAGAAATGTATTATTGGTACGGCATTTTAATACGGCGATTGATTAATAATATTAATTTAAAAACAAAAATGTATAACTCTCCCCCTTTCCCGAAATTAATTCCTATATACACCACTGATACCTAATATATTATAAGATAACAAATTACAAAGACGGGTAATACTCACGGAAAATGTCGACGGGCAAGGCAGATCCCGATTCTTCTTGGACGGCCATCAGCTGTAAACAAAAAAACACATTTGCATCAGTATAATATTATGACTAAATATTTATACATTTACAACATGTAAGTAGGTATAGGTACGAATGAAAAAATGAATATAAGTACTATAAGATTATAGGATTAACGTGAACTACATATCGGTGGAGACAGGTAAATGGTGTTATCTGCTATAATACAGGTAGCTGTAATAATTATAATGCTAATAACCGAAAAATATAACGTGTTTATACCCACAGACGGTAAAATATTATAAATTAAAATAATATAGAGTTTACAGTGTACCTGTATTTTAATATTATGCACAGCTGACAACGATACGAGCGACCAGTCGAGTGTGTGGCTTTTCTCCTCAATACTAGTTAACGCGTACTAGAAGGATTTCGTTTGCATCCCCTATATTATAGGGTCTATAAGAACTACGGAGAAGGATCGGCAGGATCCACATTACACCGTAGTATATAAAACCTATTTTGATGTCCATTATTTTATTACACGCGAAGCGTAAACGGATTAAAATGACGACGCATTAGCTATATATATACCATACCTATAGGTCTCAACAATATAGTGAAGCATATTATTATGACCTTTTTTTGTTGGGACGCATTTCTGATGTTTGGACGTCCAGACGAAAACCATGAATACGGCCAAAAATAGGTATTTCTATTATTGATGAGCACGTGTATAATGCCGAATCAACAAGGCTTTACCCCCAAATACCGCGGGATTCGACAAGATGGCCTAACACCACGTATGGCATAATACAAAATATATTATATTATTATTAATAAAGCGAAGGAAAAAATCGTTTCGACTACCTTTATACGCATTTTAAGCATATACTCAGTCGTATAACTTGGAGTGGCGCATCAAGCATGAATTCAAACAATCAAAACCAATCTTAATAACAATAACAACATCATAAACATACCAATAAGTATTTAATATTCTTAAAAATAATAAACGTTGATATTTTCCACCCACCCCCGAACCACACCCGGACGTAATTACCTGGCGCC
This sequence comes from Nasonovia ribisnigri, assembly GCA_027563435.1. Classification (NCBI taxonomy): domain Eukaryota; kingdom Metazoa; phylum Arthropoda; class Insecta; order Hemiptera; family Aphididae; genus Nasonovia; species Nasonovia ribisnigri. Next base: position 60,911 of record JANEHU010000818.1, read on the forward strand.
GTCATGTATTATAATAATATTATAATATGTAGGTATACTATTATTAAGGCCGAAACCGAAATTCATAGCCGGACCCCCTTCCTCCCCCTGCCACACGGTGCCGGTAATATTATTTTTATTTTCGTAGGTAGCGAATAACTATCATTTTGTCTGCCGGCGGTGGATATAATTTGTATATGTATATGTATATAGTGAAGGCCCCTAATTATTATAATAATGATTTGGTATTACGGCGACGACAATAATAATATTATGACCCCCGCAATACGTGTATGTTATATTATATGTGATTTTTATTTTATTTTTTATCAAACTCCCATTTTTTTCTACACACGACGAATGGTCCGTTTAAAGACATTCTGTTCATTTTTGCACATGTATGATAATAAATAATAATAATATATTAACGACGAGTGTGCGGGTCTGGGTGGACGTGGTAGCGTGTTTGACTGATGGACAACAGACCAGTGCGTCACGTTATACGAGACACTCAGACACCGTACATGCGTGTATGAATTTATTATTATTATTATTATCATCGTTATTATTATTATTATTATTATTATTATTAAAGCTCTACCGGTTTACGACGATTTCATGTACACGACACAAATCCCGAATCGTGTTATAATTTCAATGATTAACATATTTACATATCGTATTATCGTACAATATACGACCCTACAGTCCATGTATTTGTATACTATATATATATATATATGATACATCAGTGGCGTAATTTGGGCAAAACATCAGGGGTTGCAAAAATTACTTAGGATGCACTAACCCGTGGAGGCTTTGCCCCCCCCTCCCCAACATTATAAAATAATCAATGTTTTAACATACGTAATCATATAATTATATTATTATATTCACTATTAATATAAAATACGTTATAAGCAAGTATATATTTTAATTTTTCTTATAATACCTAAACTATGAATTTTAAATGTTTATTAGTAGGCTTTAGTTAGCTAAGTTAGCTTTAAACGACGTGGTACTTTAGATGAGTCAAATTGTTTTATGACTTCATCGTTATTAATAGTTGACGATCTTTCATGTTCTATTTGCAAAATTCCTAGGTGATTTAATCTAGATTGTCCCATAGTATTTCTCAAGTAGTTTTTAAACGACGAAGGCATGAGAAGCTTCTTTCCCATGATGCTGAATTTGATGGAATAGTTAGAAAAAGCTCATATAATTTTGCCAATGTTGGAAACCCAACTGCATTATCGCCTGATCTCATATATTTAATTTTAGATTGAATAGTATTTTCTTTATTTAAGCTTTTATACATTCTGTTGAATATTTTTTTTCAGACTTGAGTTCACTTTCATTAAAACCATACATTGTACTAACATCTTCAAATGAAGTGAAGTTTATTGGTTCATTTATACCTTGCAAACAGTTTAAAATATGTTGTTTAACATAATTGTTCTCTAAAAATTTTTTTTCATAGTTAATTAATGACTAAATATTAACTATAGCCTATTTTAATTTTTTTACTAACGAAAACCATAAATAATATGGACATTTCAGGGGTTGCAAATTTATACTTATGCAACCCCTTCATTAAATTTGGGGTCGCAAGTGCGACCCCTTGCGACCCCCCAATTACGCCACTGCGATACATCCTAAATTAAACGCATAGACTCGAGTACAGGACATTATATTATACAACACGAGACACATAATATCATCACACAAACGTATTGGGGCGTATATCAAGATGTAGGCATAAATATGTTATACGTATCACATTTTGAAGTGTATAAATATATTAATATATTATTTAAGTAACTTATATAATACGTATATTGCAATTATTCTGCAAGAGCAGCGACACGCAGCGGACACGAACACGATAGTCATACCACAGATTATAATTTAGACCACATAATATACAGATACCTACGCAATTATTAATCGTCAATAACGAATTATATAGCATGACGAACGATCATTTTAGTTACTTATTAAGTTAGTTAAAAAATACAAACGTAAAACGCGCATAAAAACAAAACAGTTCGATTCATCGTATATCATGTTGCCATACGTCCGAGTAAACACTTGTTTTATTTTTTTATTCTTCGACCATGTCGAATTCCTAATGGAGAGAACAAGCACAGCTGGCGGGTGAGAGTGTATACGTAATTTGAAAACATAGAATAAAAAACCTACCTATATATAAGTATATATTATATTGTTATTAATAATAAGCCTATATCACCCCCACATGGCCGTTTCGCCATCTGCCATTTTATCCGTGGACGAACGCACCGAGGGAAATAAAAAATTTTAATCGTAGCAAGTTTCAACGAACGTGACAAAAAGACTAAGTCGTGTTGTCTGTTGTATTGTTTTTGCACCGTGCAATCCTGATTCAGTGGATTTTTAAGGAGCACACTTCGGGTAGGGTTCTTCGTTATACGCATATATTTTGTAATAATAATATAATCGTATACGAGTATAATAATATACTATATGATATAATATAATGAATATTGAGCCTTTAGATACAAGCGCGTACAAGTCACCAGCGACGTGACATCTGGCCGCATGTGTTCGATGGGGTATGATAAAATATATATATTATGCTGGTGAATAACAAACATCGAAGTGTTCACGCGGATTCGTCTCAAGAATAGGTATGCAGCGCGGGTGCGTTATTATATTGTGCGGTTTGCGAATAATGCTGGGCTATACGCAGACAGAAAAAGGGTTATTTCTTTATACAATTCGTTTGGTAAAGGGTTTTCAATATGGCTATGGTAACTGGTATTATAGGTGCCTATTATAGATAAATCTGCAAAAATCATACGCACCAATATAATATAATATAATATAATATATACACCCTCTCACGTGAATAGACCTTTAGAAATTTTCAATACATTGTTATCGACGTACTATATAGTACTATAATAGTGTATAGGTATACGACAAATCACACGCCACGCGCTGTTTTGTTCCGACGACGATGAGCGCGAGACTGTGTGCCCATCAGTATAATAATAATATTATAAAGTATAAAAGTATTATAGTAAGCATAAGAATAATTACGGCATCTCAAAAACAACGGACCGGTGCCACCGATGATTCTGTGAAATTATTTATTAGACGTGTAACTGTGTAAGATTAATACATATTATACATTTATTATACTGTACGTAGGTATAATCCTCGATATTATTGTATATATATTATATAGCTACGTGTCTACGTGGTGCTTGCAGCATAACGAAAGTTCTAAGTTAATTTTAGAATATCAAACGGAAAGTTTCCAAGTGGTTGTAAAACACTATAACTTCCTTGAAATACCACTGTGGTAAAGTGTAATCATAACACTGTCAAAAATCCAGCCAAGACGACCCACTTTGAGAGAGACCTTTGTACATATTATAATAATGCGTAGATGCAGATCGTTTTATAAGGCATACCTATATTATGAAAGTCCTGTAATTTTTTGTTTTTAAGGTCTGAAGAATCTGATCTTATTTCAGTATTTAACGTAAAATGCCACATATTATATCAAAGGATTTTATTTTTTAATACAAAAATAAGGTCAGGGTGTCAAATTCACATATTAGACTTTTTTTTTAAACATAGAATAATGACTTATAATTGTTGATAAAATGTGTACTATAATCTGACCGAATAGGTTTAAATTTGTTATTGATCGTTGTATTTTAAGTTGGTTGGCAGGAGTACGTTCAATTATAATCTTTTAAAGTTGCGCACGCCTACCTATAACCTATGTCAGTTTGCACTTTGTAATAGGTACGAGACTCGAAACAATGTGAAATTATCGCCGTTTGACCCCGGTCCATTATAAATCTGTTGCTTGCATCTAATTCAATAAAGTGTAATTAGGTACATTTACATTTTACAGATGTAATTAAACATTAAAAAAAAATGGTGAAATTTGTAAAATTATACTATAGTTTTCTTTGATCTACATTTTAATCATGAATTACATTTAACTTTCTCCAAATTGATCGTTTATCTATATTAATTACTAACATAACTATTATAATTAATTTACTATACAATAATACCTAAGTTTACAGTTGATGTATTAATAACTAAATACTAAATACTAAATAATAAATACCTCATAAGTAATCTTATATAATAAAATGCTAATAACGCTATAAGATCCGCGGGGGGCGCTGACGGCACTCCGCGTTTCTTCCATGACGACAATCGTAATACTTCTCGCGCGTTAGCTATTTATTTTCACGTCGCCGCTCGCTCATCTCCCTCGATTTTCGTTATTTATGGTGTATGCCATTCATTATTATTATTATTATTATTATTCATCTTCGATATTTCCGTGTGTAATAAAATAAAATATAACGCAAAGTTGAGAAACGGTTCGAGTGTTCGAGATTCAAAAATTCAAAATAACTGTTTTAATAATTGTTTAATAATTGTTTTTTTTTAAACATATTATAATATATCCTTAGCAATGTAATAATTGTTTAATTTAATAATAATAATAATTTAAAAATTAACCTACCTAAATTTATTAACTAAAACCCAATGAAAACACTTATCATTGTACTACTGAAAAGTACTAACACATAAAGAAAGTTTGACAACCTCTACGTGTTTTTCTCTTGATGCAAATTTTGTAATGTATTTGTATCAAACGTCGAACATGCATTTAAACAGGCTGGGACTCACACACTGGTGGTAAATTACTTAGAATTATTTATGTACTCGAAGATATATTAGCAGATAATTGTATAAATTTGTATTGTTTCAGAAAGATTATACTAAAAATGACAACATCACAAAGGTGTAACAAAAACCCAATGAAAACACTCATCGTTGGACTACTGCTAAGGACATTGAGAAAGTTTTACAACCTCCACGTGCTTCTCTCATGGTGCAGATTTTGTAATGTATTTGTATCAAACGTCAAACATGCATTTAAACAGGCTGCGACTCACACGCTGGTGGTAAATTATTTAGAATTATTTATTTACTCAAATATATATTAACAGATAATTGTATATATTTGTATTGTTTCAGAAAGATTATACTGGAAATGAATCCATCAACGCAGGTGTAACAAAAACCCCATGAACAGACTCAACGTTGTATCAATACTGATTACTAATTTGTAACTAAACCATACTCTGTTAATCATAAAAGTTCCTACAGCTAACACTTAATTATTATTCTTTGTAAATTTGTAACTGATGTAGCACATGCATATATATATATATTTGTATATATATACATTTAAATTGATTAATAAAAAGTTTCATACACAAATTATTATAATTTCAAAAACACATACCTACCATGACCAGTGTTTCTAACTTATTTTCAATTTTGTTGTATGTATAATATGTTTGATTTCTATGTATTGCAGTAAACACACAAATTAATAAAAAACTTTAAATATCATTACACTACACTATGTATATTTGTATTAGTATTGTTTAACAATATTTCTGGTCACCTAAGGAAATATGACTAAAAATTGTGCCACCGTTATTGATTTTCATTGTAATAATATTATGTGAGTACTGATTATTAGGTATCTAATACCTTAATTTTAATTTATCTAATACCTTAAATTACTATAAGAATTGCAATAATAAGTACAGCGTTTAATTTATGTATTTTAATATTCTTCAAAATATAACATGATACATTTAATTTATGTTTTATAGGCTACACATATATGCATTTAACTGAACTTAATAAGTACTTATGAACAATATAATAATTTCATACACCACACCTACAGGTACCTGTATAAGTAATTTAGAGCATTTAGAGTTTCATGGTACGTTTTTCACTTGGTATGCATTGGTTGTTCACAACCATACACCTATTAGTGTTTTACACCAGATGAGAAAAGACCGCAAGACACTCAAAGTCACAGTTTTCGGATTGCATTCCTCATTGTGTTACCCGACCGTTGCACGTCGTCCGCTATCCGACGAAGTCGGATTGCCTACCTGGCAGAGTACGCCCAAAGTAAAGCCGGGTGACTGACTTCCTAGACACTCAAAATTGTGGCAGCTATATGACTTAATTTCTTTTTGAATTTCCGGCGGAACGATTTTCACTATACAACCACGACTATATTCGCGACGTCGCTCCCTTATCTCCCTCTTACCATTATCACTTTTCGTGTTTTCGCGCGGATTTTTTCATTATTATATATATTATATTAGAAACTTTATTTTCTTCCTTTACTTATACATACGCACGTTATAAGATTCGCACATCATGCATCCAATCCGCCATACGCAGATGCCCTATCCCGCAAAGATTTGCATACGGCGATGATTGATAGCTAGACGTTCGATTACAATTATTCTTATTTCCTAATTTCTTATACCCAGTCAAAACAGAACTGGGCATACGGCGGGACACGGTATTATACCAGACGACAAAAGACCGCTAGACACTCACAGTCACAGTTTTCAGTACGACTCAATTTTTTTTCGAATCGAGGCACAAGGACAGCTAGTTAGGACATAATATACGATAATATAGTTTAATTAATAAATAATAATACTATATTCACAGTAGAAAACATACTAGCTATTAAAAAAACAAGAATTAAGCTTTTGTCGGTAACTAACAATATTTGTACCTTTTAAGTATTTATTACTTATACTGATTTTTTTTTTGTTAATATAATTTGTCGAGTTAAATACTAAAAAAAAGTTCTCGTGAAGTTAAGACAATTATTATAAAATTAGAACTTAGAAGCTGTCGTACTGACATAACCGAGAAATAAAAAAATATATAAAACATGTCAATACTTTTTGTATATACACCGGGCCAGCTATTACCTACCTATTTTATAAGAATATTTTTTTGCTATATTGTCATCAAAAAAGTATTTTTTATATAAGATTTAAAAAAAACGATAGATCAACAATAATCTTATTTAGACCGAAAATAATATTAATAAATAATATTTAATATTTCAATAATAATTGTAAATAAACATCATACTTAAACTATACAAATATCTGAGACCATATTATTATACTTGGTATAGGTACCTACACACAATATTTTTTAGGGAGACACAAAAGTGGATGTGACGTTCTGTGCGAATGTGAAAACTAATTATGCGTTTGATAGGAACGCTTTTAGTGTAAACCGTTTTATATATACCAATCTCCAGTATAATAGTGATCAAACATTGTTTTATTAATCTATCGTAGTACGCTTACCTCGTTGACGGGTGCCTCCTTCAGCAGACACGTAGTGGTTAAACGTTCCTGCATGTCGATCTCGAGTTTCTCGCAAAAACACAGTATATAGGTGAGTATAGGTATACAATCGTTTGACAATTTTTTATGTAATACTATTGCGTCGCGGCGTAAATATTATTATATTACGATTATGAGTTCGTCGAAAGAGATTGATATTGAGAGCGAACGAGACAATACTTGCGGTGCGGGATCACTCTGAGGAGGGCAGATAGATCGAGTGTGAAATATCGGTGAGACAACAGGACACCGCCGGCGACGAGACGAAACTGTCGACTGACTGAGGACTGGTATCACGCGCGAGAGTACGAGACGACGACGACGTTGTAGGTTGCGGCGCGCACGGTCACCACCACCACTGTACTTGTAGTAGTAGTAGTAGCGTAGTTGTTGTTGTTGTTGTAGTATACGTCAGTACCAGTAGCGGCAGCGGAGATTCGATGCGCCGCCGCCGCCGACGGACAGCAGGTGAGGTGGTTGCACCCCCCCCCCCCTCAATACACCCCTAACATCGACGACCAATTCTATACTCTCGAAATTCACCTTTGATACCCCATCCCACTGCGACCGGAGAACCTCGTGAGCTCATAGCCTCAGGCACTATCGCTATTACTAGATCGACTTGTACAGGTACACCTAAAATTGGCTAATACGACATGTACTTTATAGTCTTCTGCCACTCTCCCATTAGGTACCATAACTATACATACCACTTGATGATCGGCGTAAAATGTGTGCACAGAGGTCTCATACTCATTTTTTTTTTTTAAATATCTATTATACAAAAAAGATTTGTGTGTTTTACGTAAGTAGGTATATTATTTTATAATATTTTGATATTTAAATTTCAAGATAAAAGGGGAGGAAGTGATCCTTGCTGGTCTGCGAGGTGAAGCGAGTAGGGGGTATAGAAGTGTAGAACCGCCTATAGTATTTATAATATTGTATTGGTATACGTAAATTTGGAAACTATACTGAACATTATTGGCACCAAATTTTGCACACATATTCCTTTAAACTAGGGTTTTCTTTGTTTTCTTTGCTTCGTTATTTTTAAACTCAATACGTTGTTATACCTCCACACATGAATTTTGGCTTGGTCATAAATATTGTATAATTTTTTGTTTATAATACATAATACATATACTATATTGTGCTGCCATTTGAGTTACAAAAAAAAATTGGTCGAAACTAGCCGATTTACCATGCGCTATGGGATTATTTTTAAAATGAAATTTTATTTTATTTAAATAATTGTTTGTTATTCAAATGAACTACAAAAGGCTATGCCCGTAGGTTTGTAGCATATTATAATAGCGGTATATCTAGACTCAAAAACTATATTTGACCAATTTTGACAACAGTTTCAGAAGTTGTTTGTAAAAATATCGGAAACTCTATGTTTATAGAGAAGCTTAATATATATGTTTGAACATAATATACCAAATGATATATCCAATCCGTAACAGTCGGACGAATTAGTTCACAAAGTAAGGTACACTGATGTCGATTTGCTCGTATAGGTACCTATACTGTGGTAGGTACACTAAATCTGAGATACAGAGATTACTGATTAGCATCGTATTTTACATTTAATCGTTTTTTCTAGAGTGAGATCGGGGTGTACAGTTAGTTTAACATAAAACAAGAATATTAATTTGAATTATAAGATCAAAACAATATTGTGTACTTATTTAAAAACAGTTTTCAACAATACCTACTGCTATTACATTATTGTTAAATATTAGGAGTAACCTAAACTGCTATAATACTAGTACAATAAACAAAAAGGGAAGTCGTTCTGCTATGTATAGACATACTCCGATACTCGTATATTATAAAATATGTCAATAATTATTGTACCTTGTCATTGAGTAATTTTGCTGTAATTGATGTCTCATTGATAAATCATTGCATTCGTAAAACGATTCTGCCGGTCTTAATTCCTAAGAATATTTCATGATATTCATATTTTCTACATTACTCCAACGTTCATTATTAATTTATTTTAATTTCTTGTTTATTGAACTTCTTCTTGACAAAAAAATTGCATTTGTTATATTACTATATAATCTCTTATATAGATAGATATACTAGGATTTTAGTACAGTTAGGTTAGGTTAGGATTTTGTATTCATTGATTGTATAAAATAAAAATCCGCCGTAGGTTGAATTAAGTAAAAACTGCAAACTTGGTATAACTTTGATACATGCAGAGTACAAACCACACGGAGTCTGCGACAGTGTGACCTACCTGATACTGCTGCGAATCTCACGGACAACGCCGGTCGAGATGCCTATAGGATCATTTATACTTAAAAAGACATTGCTTCTACAGCATGTTGCACCCAAAAGTAGTTGAACAATCAGAATTTTTTCCGGGCAACGCCGGGTAATTCAGCTAGTATTAATTATATATTTATATTATTTCAATGTACGTTTCGCGTACCTACCGTAGAATGGTGTGACTACTGATAACTGAATAGGTTCATAGTATAATTAAATAACTTACAAAAAATAAATCCAAATATTTTGAAAATTTAATTGAGTATGATATATAGGTACTGTACTACTACACTGTGTCTCCTAATTTTATATCAAAGTAACCTTGTGCTATACTTAAATTTTTTCTATTCGCAAACAATCATTTTAGTGTCTGTAAAATATAAATAGCACAAAAATAACCAAAAAGTATTTAAAGCATATTAATATGACGTCTAAAAAATGTTATTTTAAATATTTTGTAAACATGTCGTCTTTATAGACAACGGTTATTGGTTCTTCAATTTTAAATAACAACAAAAAAAACTTATCGAATATTTGCAAAATATTACTTATATAATATATAAGTACTCTCGTTTTTTCGTATTTTTTTGTTATTTTTCCAAATTATTCTTAAAAGTAAAAGAAATTTCTTATCCAAAAGTACCAACTACAATTCTAATATTCAAACAGAAATCATCTTTAAACTTTAAAATTGAACCATATTTACAGCTCTAAAAAGTGATGACAGATCAAAAATAAACTTACCATTGCAAAAATAATACACTTATCGCTCCTCTAAGAACCTAAAACAACATTGCTGAACTACTCTCTTCACTAGTGCCACAACAATAATAATAAAAATAAATTACAACTTTTCGCACACTTCTTATATTGTATGGTTTTTGAGCAATTTACTCCACGAAGACAATCTTGTAGTATTTAATATTATATATATGTTACAATGAATTATATAATTGCATATAATTAGACAAGTAATAAATAAATATAATATATAAAGTATTTTCTGTTGGATATAGGATATTACTCGTGTTTAATTGGTTACACCATCTTTTTGTAAATTGTAAGCATTAATATAATATAGGTATACCTATATATTATATTATAATAGAGAACTCAATATTATTGTATATTTGTATAACGTTTATAAAAAGTTCATTATAAATTATCGACAAAAACTTAAAGCTTTATACAATTTCAGTATTTCATTACTACGGTAATTAGTATACAACGAATAATTAAAAATAATTTGTAGTGTATGAATTCTGAAATAACTCGATCATAAACTTCAATAACCATCGATAATTATGACTGTTTTTCATTCTAATTTGCATTTGAGTAATTTATTTTAACGTATATTATCATACCTACACCCTTACATGTACGCGGATTATTTTACAGTCGGACTTGGTTAACTCGAAGTAGAAGGGACCAACTAAAAAGTTCGAGTTATCCAAGAATTTGAGTTATCCAAAGATATTACAACTATACGAAATTATAGGGATCGGGAAAAACTTTGAGGTATCGATGGTTTCGAGTCAAAAAATCCCAATTTAACCAAGTTTGATTGTACCTTTATGTTAAGTAAGCATAAATGAACAGCTAAAAACAGACATAACGTGGATATTTCAATTTTGTATGGTAAAAAATTGAAATTTGAACGGTTAATATAATTACTATACTAAAATATTTTCATTACCTATAATTTCAAAGTAATATTTTTGGATATTATTATTTATTTCATAAAATCAATTCTTGACCACATTTTTGAGATACCATTTCAAGAGCACTCTAATGATTTTAAACTTCATATAGGTAATTTAGATTATAACACTTCATACACATATTTGATACAAGTATACAACTATATACAAGTCATATTGTTTTTGTCGATATTTTATGTAGTACCTTTAGGTTAAGCCTCATTTATACCTATAAGTATAATATTCTATTAATATGTAACATTGTTCGTGCACAAAGAGATTTTTAATAGTAGGTATTCAAATAAGTATTCGCAATAAGTGATTACGTTGAAAACTGAATACCAAAGAATTGTGATTTTTTCTTTATACACAAACCGAAAAAAATTTAATAAAATTTGCACAGTTAATGTTAATCGAGTCAAAAAAAAATGCGGTAATCTGACTTGCATGCCAAAAAAAAATGCGGTAATCTGACTTGCATGCACCTCGGACGATTACATGTATGGCGCCGTATGCAAACACCTTGCTTTAAAGACGATAGGCAACTTAACAAACAAAACGACGACAACGACGTGAGTTCTATAAATAGTTATTGACAAGACAGATTAAAGACAGTACAAGGTTAGAATACGTTCTATACCTTACTGGTCACTACTATAACTTGTAATAGTACCACTCCTCCTATATTTTTTCGTCGTTCCACTTTTATTTCTAACTTTCTACATAATATATGTGATAGTCGGAGCTCTTAAAAACCCTCTACTGCACTCTAGTTTGACCCATGATAGAGTATAACCGTATTCTATGAGAACATATTTCCCTATGTGTCTAGGCGTGTTGGTAAAAATCTCGAGGAAATTTCTGCAAGCCGAAGGTTCTATGCATAACACCCTTCATCCACCCAGGCACTACTTTGCAGTTCTAGTGGGCTCACTATAGTTTGGATGATTGGCGATTGCAGACAAAAGTCCAATTAATCACTCCCTTTAAAATATATTCGTTCAGGTAAAATAAGTTCCCTTGAGCCCCTATCTCTTTTCAGTTTAAATATCCCGTCATATCATACTCGTGCTCCTTTTTCCCCTTCCGGCTTCCTTGATACATCTTCCCCCACTGATTTCTATAATAATAATTAATAGTAATAAGTATTAATAACAGACTAATCACCAATCACCCATCCTAAGCGATCTTCAAACGCGGACCCTGCACTCTTATGTTAGCAATGGTTTTTGTAGTAAATATTTTATAATAGTATGTTTCTCATTATAATATTAATACTATTTTTACACCTTATATATTATATTATATTTTATCTTATCTAAATTTGTTATTTTCTGGATTCGTCACATAATTATAATAATATATTTGTATTTTATTTATAATAGCCAATAGGTACCTGATACGTGTAAACGTTATGTACTATAATACACCTACTTACTACAAAATCATATTAACACTTCTAATAATACATTAAGTTTATGTACTTTATAGTTAAGAAATACATTGGACTTAGAACTACCTTTATTATATAATAATTATAAAAGTAAACTGTAATTTATATATTCTCCACATGTTTGAATGCAAATAATTTAGTGCTATTGATCAATTTAAAAATTACGGGATGTTCTTTCATCTGTATTAATGTGGATAGTCCAGTTATCAGCAATACTAGAATCTGTAAAAAAAATGATTTAAATTGATAAAATTGAAAAATAGATAAGAAACAAATTTTTATTGAAACCAGTATGATAAATGATGATGATATTTTAGTTATCAACACTATAATGGTTTAGTGCAGCGGTTCCCAACCTTTTTGAGACTATTACCCATAAGTCAGGTTAGATATTAACAAATACCCCCCGACCCAAAAAAAAGTACAATACTAATCGATATTCAGTAGACGGCACAGACAAGTACACTAATGAACAAACAGTGAACGACTGAGTTTAAGACTAGTTTAACTTTTACCCCCCAAAAAATCGTGTTTTTACCCCTTAAGGGGTAATTACCCCCAGGTTGGGAACCGCTGGTTTAGTGTAATAAGTATATAAACAGAGCCGTGTTAAGGGGGGGGGGCAAAGGGGGCAATTGTCCCCGGGCGCCTTAGTTTTGTAAAAGTAAGGGGCGCCTTTATTTGCACTTAATATGCTACCTGGGGGCCCAAATTGTAGGGAAGGGGCGTGAATTGCCCCGGGGCGCGGAATTGCTTGACACGGCTCTGTATATAAATAGTGTTAATTTATATGTATATAAAATTCAAAACCATGTACATATTATACATGTATTTATTTATATACAAATATGTACCTAGTTAAACATAACCGAACATGAAAAAACAACAATCCACACACTAATACCAGGCACGTAGCTAGGATTACACAATTAGGGTGTCCTGATTATCACAAACATTTTTTTTGAGTGGCCAACATTTACTCCCCCCCCCCCCCCCCATCCGGCAACTAGAGACTAATTGAATTTATGAGTAGGTTATATTATACAGTTTTAAAGTTTTAAAAATCCATATTTACCTACCAGCAAGAACACATTCATAATTTTACTACCTACTGTATACTAACAACCTAGGTTAGGTAAAGTCAGGATCATAATAAAAGTTGTCACTTATATTATTAGAGCTATTGTATACTTACTGATGTGACAAGATTTAAATTTATATTGAAAAATCCAAAAGCTGTAATTTCATCTGAATCCAAAATCAATATTTGATTCATAAACATTTTAATCTAATTGAAAAAATATAAATAATTACAACAAATAATACTAAAGTATTACTAATTAATTTGTATGTTATTAAATCACATATTATTAATTAAATAGATACCTGATACATAGGTAACTATAAATTTGAATAAGTACATAATAAAATAACAGAAATATTATTTGTAATACATATATTTTACCTACTTGTCGTTTTATTTCTTCAGGTAAGTGTGAAATACGATATAGTCGTAAATATGATATTATCTTTCTTTTCTGTAAAAGTAATTTTAATAATTATTGTGATGAACCACGATTGTTAATAATGATAAATTATAAATCACAATAATAATATTATTTTATAAGATTAAACGAATTGATGTAAATATATATATAATTATGATTTTAGTAGGTGTATAAGTTATTTAAAACATTACTTTTTTTTTTACTTTTATACGTATAATTATTGATTATCATATGAATAGGTACATTTATTTTTGTTACCTTTTCATTTATCAGCGACACAGCCACGATAACAGACATCATAAAAAAAACTATTTGTACATTCAATAAGTATGGAATTAAATTTCTTAAGACATTTTCAAATAAATTTGAATCTGATAAAGTTAATTTTATGCAAACCATAACAAAAAAATGAACAAGCATATTGATAAAGCTGAATACAAAGAAAAATAAAAGTACTGGACCGTAACCCAAACTGAATACTTTCAATAGTTCACATAGTTCAGCGTGTAACAGCCGTATACTTTCCACCAAAACAGCAATATCGGAATTAGTCAATTTTCCGGAAACAGCGACCAACCCCTCCGGAAGACATTTCCAGAAATCGTTTAATACCTCGAATCTGACTTTTAAGTTATAGAGGAAGAAACACGAAGAAGTTATAACTGCTATGTCCACAATGAACGGCGCAGAAAATAAATAGTATGATACTGTGTAAATCAATGTTGTCTTCGGAGGCCAAAAGTACATTTGATAGAATTCAAATACAACAAAGTATACGAATAATACAACTGTGGCCACCCTCCAAAACTTTTTACTTGAATCATCTCGCCGTTGAATCGACAAACACGTTAAAAGCTGTGTAACTTTTTGATCGAATTTGATAATTCCATTAATGAACCTTGAAAAAATAAAACATACCCAAGTGTAAATTAATCTTTCTTTTTATATTAATTGAGTTTTAGTCAGCGAACATTGCCCCACGTCATAACCGTTTTTCATCAATTGCAATTTGCATAACCACCCAGGTATAACAAAATTAATGTAACTTATTTAATATGTTTTTTCAATTTTAGAGAAAAAGTTTATATTCTCAATTTTTATACGCATAATAATATTATAGGTGCGTTACCTTGCATATTATATATTTATATGCGTATTTAATATTTTCTAAAAAATTAATGTTTTTTTTTTCTTAAGCTGTGTATTTTAATAATAATTATAATAACATATAACTGAACACTACTTATATATTTATTAATATCGTCATAGTTTAATATCAATTTAACGACAACGGTGCATTCAGTCTCTATCGCTCTAATATTCCGATGTACCTAATATTTTTCGAATATAACTATATTTTTAACAATTTTTTTCAGTTCAATAAAATGTTAAAAAGTCATACAATTTACCGCAGTATTTTAAATATCATAAATTTATTTTTTCTACTTCTACACTTCTTTAAGTGCAAATTAATAACAACATAAAAAGGTTTTTTTGGAGTATTAAATTTGTATGGATATTTATCAATCATTTTTGCATACCTACCTGTTTGAAATTTTTTCATGCATACATTATAATTTTTGCGTTCATATTTATATGCATATTTTTCCTTAATTAGCTCCTATAACTTCCGAGCTCTAGCTGGCTAGCTATAAGTAATAAATACCTAATGTATTTCATAAAATCATAAATAGGTATAAGAAATATATTATTTGTAAATTGAGTTCATCTGTTGATATTACTGAAAAAACTGATCTACAAGACTCCAAATTTAATATATTAATATATATTGTTGGTAGGTAGGTACCTTAGAAGTTAGTAAAATACCTAACTATCAATATATTTTGTAAAGTAAAATAAATGTAACAAGTCTTACCTAGCGTTTTATGCAGTACAATAAATAATAATAAAGTTATTTTTATTACGTAATATAGGTAATACTGTAGTAGGTATACCGTATACATATATTATCTCGTATTCTTTAATTTTAGTAAACGTATTATTTACATTTTATTATAATTATTCAAAATAGTGAAATTCATACTTGATCGTCCACATTTCTGATATTCTTGCTGAAATAATTACAGCCCAAAATTTCATTAATAATATTATTTGTACGAATGGAAAGCTTGGATCATGAAAGAAATAGGTACACGTTATTAACACAAACATTCGAATAAATTCTAAAAACGTATAGTATGTTGTGTGTGTATTTTTAACTAAAAATCCAGACTGTTCCATAGTGTAAGATATATTAATTAATCCAATAAACTTGCTTAAGTACAAAATAGGCGTTAAAAAGGTTATTTTAAATACAGCCATCGAAATAACACACAATGTTCCAAAAACTTGAAATGGAAAATAATAAATATTACAATTTCCGAGTTGATTAATATTTGCTTGTAAATAATAAAACCATCAAATTAATAAACTGTCAATCGTTTGAATAATCGTCCATATACAAATATATTGTAATTGGTTCATAAATTATTAACAAAGCTGTGTAATTAGGAAATAGTCAACAAAATTGGTTTTTAATGAAGTATGAACTATAATATGAACGAAAATGCGTTTAGAATATTTTTGTAAATTAAATTATAAACCACCACTTCATTACCTAACTCAGTTTGTGAAATATTCGACCTTGATGAATGATGGGCAACTACAAGTAACGGATTAGAATTAGCACTTGGTATACTTTTGACGTGATTCAAAGTTCAAACTACTCTCTAAACTTGTCTAGGAACAATCTCCGAGATGTTTGTCAAAATAAATAGAGTAGGTTTTAAATGTATTAGCTAGAAACATACATTTTGTTTTAAGATATATATACCTACTTAGTTTCATTAATCGAAGCCATGTAAATGCGACTATTTGATGCATCGATTTTACCTCATCTGCTGGAGTGACAACCATTTATACACAAAAAAAAAACTAATTTCTACTATTACTATTTACTATTATAATCTGTGACCAATGGCCGCGTGCTTTTTTTTAAGTTTCAAGTACTAAGAGATTTTGTAAAAGTAGATTATTATTATTGATTTAGTATGATGTAGACGTCATTTAAACTGTCGTTTGGTTGCGCTCGTCACAATTAATCGTTTGGTAGAATTTGCATCCAAATATTTGTAAACAGTCAAGGTACCTACCTATATATTGTGATTTGTGGTGATAATAGTGACCACATAGTAGTAATAAGCTAATTTGCTAATTCTCATTTATTTTATTTTAATAATTCTTACACATTTATTTTGACATTATACCTTGCACACAAGTACCTACGTTGTGAAACAGCAGTTACAAAATTAAAATACCTATAAATAATAAATCCGAAGTTATTTATCACAGGACAAAAATGGATTCTACAGATGATTATCGACTATCGAAAAAATTATAGTTTTGTCATCATGAAAAATAAAAATGTTGGGTAATGGGTATATACAATTAATTGTAGGTACCTAGTCAATAAAAGTAGTTTATTAAAAATAATTACTAGGTAGTACCTACTTTGAATAGAAAATTCAGACATTTTTTCATTTTATATTTTAATTTAATTATTATGAGTTTTTTTTATTAATAAACTATTTTTACTTGTTTATTCATGACTAATTAAATATGAAATTTACTATGATTTTGTTATGTATACCTAATAAAAGAACCATATCATATATTATGTATGTTTTTAGATATCTACAGTAAACTTATATCATATATTATATTAATATTTCTTGTCAGCTTTTGTGTTGATTGTCTGTGTAAAACAGCCATACTCAACCTTTTTTTTATTTGGGCCACATAAAATATTTTAAAATATTCCGCGGGCCGCAAGTTGAAATTAATGGAACGGAAATTTAAAAAAAAACTAAAAATAAAGGTATATATTGTATATATTGTATAACATTTGAAAATGTAGTATAAAAAAAATGTAATTAAATATTTATTCTTAACAAACTTAATAAAATTCACATAAAATATAAAACATAAAATGTTTATATTTAATTAGTGTGAATTTTGAAATTGAGATAGTTTTTTCACTATTTTGGACATATCTGGTTTGTAGTTGCTGCATGCTACTCTTAACAAGTCGTCAAGATGTGAATCAGTAAGCCGATTTCTGTACACATTCTTTGCATATTTCATTTTTGAATATGAAGTTTCACATAGATATGTTGATGTGAACATTGTCATCAAAAAGTGGGCACACTATTTTACACTGTAAAATAATACACCACTGGCATTAGGTACACTCAACAGTCAACACTATATATTATGGGGGGGGGGGGGGGGGATAGAATTGAAGTGCCACTGAACTATATTATACTACTACTATTCCCTGAATACGTGATACCAAAATAGATTAGAATAAATTAGTCACAAAATATTCTTGATAATATTAATATCTAATTTTTTTGATCAGGGAACGAAATTTTCAACAGCCTCCACCCCTCCTTCATTTAGGCAAATATCTGGAAGATCTTAGGGATGTTCATTCATATTCTGGAATTATTTTAGTAGATTTTTATTACTATTATGATTATATACATGTCTTATTATTAAATACATCGTTTCATGAATAGGTAGCCAGGTAGGTACCTGCAACTTCCTAGTAGGCAGTGTAATACAGAAGGTACTATTAAAAAATTATGGTACCGTATAATATATTAGGTACTACTCTGACACTATAATATTATGTACTAGGTAGTAGGTATGCTTGATAGTACCTAGATAACATGTTGATTAAACATGTCACACAACTTATGATTTTGTATTTTAAGTATGTTCACTGTCCACCTTTCAATGCCGTTTTAAAAATACCCATACATTAACACTATTTGACTTGTATCAAACATTTTTAATTTCCAGTTGACCAGTTGGTACTTAATTTTAAGTCACCGTGTAGACACATCAACATATCGTAGGCAACATAATATTATTCACACTCATGCTACAGCTCCATACAATTTAAATTCAATTCATATTTTGAATTATAAAAAAAAAAAATTTAAAATAGGTAAGTACCTAGTTTATTCTTAAGTATGAATAGTATTAAAAAATTCTAAGAAAATTAGCTTTTGTATTTCCAGTAATATGGTGTATTAAGTGGTTTGAGAGTAAAAATACCTATTATAAATATTGTAGAAGAGAATTTAATCTATGTCTGCATAAAAGTCAATTTTTGATATTTTAATAAAATTACTACACTCAATAATTTAAATTCAAAAGTAAAATATCACAAGTTTTAGAGCTAAATATTGGATATTAAAAATAAAATATCGAAAATCGACTACTATACAACTATACAAGCCTAGATAAATTTCTTCTTTTCAATTTGTATAGTAAGTGTTCATTCTAAAATGTAACTTAGTAAGCTATATTATTAGAAATATGAAACTAAGTTTGAGTGTTTCATTATAATTTGCATTTGTAATTAGTGTGTACAGTGCTGTTATGATGACATGTGCTTGCACGTGCGGGAACGCTCCGCTGTTTATTTTATACACAGTCACTCACACTAATAATTTATCGCTCACTACCACACATTTAATACGACCCTCAAGCACACAAATAGAAAATTACCTATATTGAACTCCTTAAAAACGGGTCGGTATTGATATTTGATACCCCTTAAAATAATAACATTCTCTTGCCCCCCCCCCCTCCCCTTATAGAGTCCGGGCCCGGGTGCGATTGTAAACTCTCCCGATTTTAATGGCATGTAAACTCTACCGGTGGTAAACTCTCCAGGGTCTACTTCAGTAATATCTGATGGGAGCATGTAAACATTGTAAACTCTCCAGCGTCTACATCAGTATCTAATACTAAATTTAATTTTAAAAGAGTAAACTATATAATAACAAAAATCAATTAATGCCTTTAGTTTCCGTGGGTTATAGTTATAGTAAAAATACAAAAATTATAAAATAAATCAATTTTATACATTTATATTTCATTTAAAAAAAGTCAATTTTATAGGTAATAATAATAACAATACAAATAAACACCTTTAGCTGCTGTGCGCTATAATATTGTAGTAAAAATATTTAACAATTTAACTTAATTTTTAGGATAGTACGAACATACAGATTTTTAAAAACTTATAAGGTAGATATAGTTACCTATCTATTTACCTAACCTATCTTATATCTATTTATTGGCCTTTAAAGTCTATTATTTTTTGTGATGTGATTTATTTTTATTTATGGTACCTATGACAGTTATTACCTATTTTATTTTGTTTATTTTAACTTTGAATTTGTGTGTACACTTCAGTTTGAAAATGTTCAAAAGTGTTTGTTGTTTTTAAAGTTGATGATGATGCTGAAGCCCACAGCTTATTCACAGTACAGCAATAACATTT
This sequence comes from Nasonovia ribisnigri, assembly GCA_027563435.1. Taxonomy (NCBI): domain Eukaryota; kingdom Metazoa; phylum Arthropoda; class Insecta; order Hemiptera; family Aphididae; genus Nasonovia; species Nasonovia ribisnigri. Next base: position 81,475 of record JANEHU010000818.1, read on the forward strand.
AAAGCAACTCGGAAGACTGGGAGAGTCCACACATTTCCTTCAGTTAAACATAATGTTTACCCAGGAGAGTTTACACATTTCCTTCAGGTAAACATAATATTGACCCAGGAGAGTTTACCACCGCCCGGGTGCGACCGCACTCTGATCCCTCGTCTTGGTTAATCATGCTACGGAGAAAATCTCGGCGGACCACTTAAACTTTGGGCTGGTTTTGTGAGTGTGGGTGAAAATAAATGCATTTATAAAATACGATTAGCCACCTGTAAGCCCGTAACAATTTTAAACGGAATTTTGGGTCAGTACGGCAGTAGGTACCTAATTATGTAAATGGGCCGCTTAGAAGGGAAATCACGATGGGCCGATACCTACTAATCCGGCACGACTTCTGTAGGCACCTATAATTAGTGACAACGTTACATAATATAAGTTATAATTGATAAGTTTAAAAAAATAAATTATTTTAATAAGCTATAAAAACGAATAAACTATTTTCATTTTTTCGACTCATAATTCTTTACTTTACTTAACAAAACGACACAATATTGAACTTTTTAACCGGTTGAGCATCTAACAATTTAGTACAGACAGCTGCCCACCCTGCCCGTACGCTAAAACCACCACTGCTTTAATGCTATACACTTAATCCACAAGATATAAATTATAAATGTTTTAAAAAATCTGTACCTATTACCCACAATTTTGAGCAGAATTATTTCTCCTCCCCCACGATTACCTAGCCAACTGAAAAAAATGTAATTCTTATAAACATATCAACTGACGTCTGTCAAGTACTCAAGTGTTGGAGTGTATCTACCTATTAATTTTACTCATCTTTGGATAAAATACATTAATGAACAGTGGACACTGAGATGGATGGATTAAGCATTTCACCATACAATTTTTAAGATTTGAAAACTATGACATTTTTAAACTGCTATAAACACAACTTGTGAGATCTTGTATTTCATTTGTATTTACATAAACAGCAATGTATAAAGAAAAAAAAACGAAAAAGATGATTATTTCAAAATGTAAAACGATTATAAGTTATAACATTGATCTTGTGACTTGTGTAGGTACTATGTCTCGTTGGAACCCATGTGATGGGCAGTTTGCTTAATAAATTTGAGATGTATAATATTATATATATTATATACCACAAAAAAACTACATAATTCGAATTTCACGGTGGTGTCTGGTAACAATTAGGTATTCATTTGAACTAAAATTATCCCAGAATTCAGCAAAGTAATTATAAATTACTAAAATAAAATTAAGCTCATCTTCTTGATAATATTTGGAACAAATTTTACACTTGACATAGTTGGTTACATAGACCTTATAAGAAACATGTATTTAAATTCAAGCCCTATACATGACTATTGACTACATGAGTAATATTATGAATCCGTTAAAATTGGAGCACAAGTATAGCTAGCATAAATTAGACGACTAATCAAATTAAATAATATGGTATAATTCAGAGGTATTCAAAATTTTTCACCCCACAACTTCTTTGTGTGTTCACAATATTTATGGCTCTCAAATCATTATGCAAAAATTGAAATAACAGATACAATATGGCCAATATGGGTAAATAGCAATGACTTTAATACTAGAAATAATAAAACTTTAAGTAGTCGCGTAATGTGTTTCATTATCGTTTCCAATGATGCTTTAATGATTATAATATTTATGTTAATTATACACGACCTAGGTACATTCATTTTGGTTTTCGGTGCTTTAACGCGGCTCCTTTTGCCAATCGTGTTTATTTTTTTGTTTCACTTACTTTGTCAATAGAAAGTAGCTGAACAATGACAATAAGTAACAACAGTTATACTTATCAAAGTGGTCAGTAAATTTGAAATTTACAGGTATAAAAAAAATTAACATAGGTGTCATAACAGGTGTAGGTGATTTATTTATATTAGCAGAAAAAAATAATGTTACATTGCAATATCTAAATAATACACACAATACAGAAAATATTTTTAACAAATTATTGCACATCAATTTTAAATTTTTTTGTTTAGGAAGAAATTAATTAAATTATAATTTTACTAATAATTATTAGTTACAAAGGATAAAAAATAAAAATAATAATACATTTACTATTAAATAAAAATCATTAAGAATAATAATTATTATAATACCACCAATCACTACCTACACCCTAATTAGTTAATATATACTTATGATATACCAAAGCAAGATGTTATAATTAATACTTTTAAAATGTATGTGTATAATCTTACAATTTACTCTAAATTTACATAAAAATAATCTTATATACTTTTAATTCATTTATTATAATCTTTAGATTTTTAAATATGTATTTAAAGGTAATGATAATTTATTTTTCATTATGTATTTAGTAGTAGTATTAATTTATTGGTTATTATTTTGAATAAAAATTAGAATAAACATAAAATGTATATATTATGTAACAATATAAATCATAATATAATATGTATTAATTTGTTCACTTTTTAACTAGTATAAGATAAGGTGATATTTGTCCATAGTAAGAAAATGTATAAATATTCACCAAGTTTACATTTGTGTCACATAATATGATGATACAAAAAAAAATATCACTGACAAAGTAACAAGGTGCACAGTAATTTCATCATTAAAGTTGTTTTTATTATTATAATATATTTAAGTACTTTATTGCACAACCAATAATACTAAACTGCAAAACACAGTTCTTTAAAAAATAAAAATTCATGAGGAAACCTATTTGGACGGTATCAAATATATAAATGGAAACACGAATATAGGCAAGAAGTTGGCTGCTCAGGTGTTGAGAAGACGACAAGCAAGTGCGTTGGAATGAATTACGGAGTAAAGAGGAGAACATTTTTGTTAATGGTTGTGATTTGTAAAGCTTTCAAAACTATAAAACTAAACATATAATATTGATTGATCGAATGGCACATTAAAATGCGAATATTAGCCTTTTAATTTTTTTCTTTTCTTTTTACATTATTTACAGTCTTCTCCATTTTTTTTTTATTGTTCTATATATATATATATGTATACATTTTATGTAAGAACACTAAATTAAATAAAGAGTGGGGATAGTGCTAAGTTAAAATAATAATACAATTTAGGATATGTCTGAAAAAAATTATAAAACAAGTAAAAATTAATAAAATAAAAATCATAATAATATATAGAAAGTTGCGCGGTAACAGTGTCAAGATTATAATGTTACATTAAATCATGTATATTATAATATATAAATTGATATCAGTGCAAACAAATAATAGTGTAAGTTATTTGAACTTAAGGACAGCAAAATAAGTTAAGTAAAAGTCTGATTGACTCCAACAATGCCCCACTCTTTAATTTATTTAAAACTTGTATGTCTAAAAAACGAATTTCAAATATTCTAAAGCGCGTTAGTCAAGCGTTTTCGAAAGATATGCAAAAAAAGAGTGATTTTTGTTTAGTATTAAAAAATAGAATCACCATGTAACCTATAAAAGGACAGGTGCTGCAAGTCATATTGGTGCGCATGATTTTTTGATAATAAAACACAACTTAGATAGACATAGTAGAATGATCCCATTCTAAACGAGGTGCACAGCCTCTGTGTAGACCGTCATCTTCTTCATTGCCACCACCATCATCTGAGCTATCATCATAATCATAACTCATATTGTCATCAGAAGAATCGTCTTCATTTTCAGCATGCCTATGTTTGCCAGCTGATAACGCGCCACCAGTTGCACCACTGCCATCACATTCCAATTGCTAAAAGTAACACAAAATATAATATGATATCAATGTAGTCGACAGACAATAACAGTTGAAGTTTACCTCCATAGGGTTTATGGTAATATTAAGAGCCGAGTCATCCCAAGCCATCTCTGTGTCCTGGACTTCATCCTGTGACGCTTTTTGGTGAGCGGCTTTAATACGTACAATGCCTAATGTAATCATTAAAACTAAAAATCCAACGCACACTACAATGATAATTGTAACAGCATGTCCACCACCAGTGACAATAGCTTGTGCACGTTCATCAATAGATCCATCCAAGTAATTTCCAAATATAGTTTGTGCTTGTTTTGCTTCTACGGAATGTTGCACAACTTGAGCATGAGCTGGTTTTGGTTCAGCATCATTTTCTTCTACTAATGAAGCAGCAGGCAGAGCAGTCGTCGGAAGTGTTGTAGTAGTAGTGTAAACAATGGTTGGAGATTTGGGATGGACTACAGTCAACTGAAAATAGCAACATCAAAATCAAGATAAGTTATTACTAGATAAAAAAATATGAGAACAAGCAATGTTTTAACAATGTAACTCACAGTTTGTATGTATTCATTACTCAAAAACCTCCCATTCATTTCTGAACAGACCAATTTAAATTGACGATTTAGGTAGTAGGCAGGCTTGAAATTGGTGTAATGAACATCACGAAGAGCTTCTTGATAATGGAATACAATATCAGCATTGTTGAAAGCTACACCGTCCTTGGAAACTTTAGCTGAAATTCCGAATTTAGCCAACATATCAGCAGGAATGGTTAATGTCTCATGGTCAGGATTCAGTGAAGGATAAACAGATATTATACAGGAATCAATGCGACGCTCTAATACATTTGTCAATTCAGCTATAAAACAAAAGTACATTAGAAGTTATTTCAAAAATATAATGTAAAGTCAGTACTTACGGTTTTTAGATTCGTAATCATAACTTTCCGGCTCAATGCTAATGGCAAGATCAGGGAAAACTTGTACACCCTGTCTAAATTCATGGTATTCTCTAGGTACTGTATTAGTACCGTTAATGATAATATTAGGTTGTTGAGGCCGATGGACCATTATATAGCTTTCAGCAGGAGGCATCTTCACTTCACGACCACCATCACAACTTTATAAAAAATAAAAATAATTATAAATTAACATAAAATAATAAAAAAAACTAAAATAAATTTCAACTTACATAAGAGATGTAGTTAAGTGAAGATTACGTCTACCGGGAGTTGGATAGTCACGGCTGTTAGAATAACCAATTTTCCTCACCAATACTTCCAAATTTGTCTTGTTATCACCCTCAATTGATAATTCAGTTAACTCTAAAATAAATACAAGAAAACCATAATATTATATGTTTATTTTTAATTAACTTACTTACATATTATAAGTGTGTAATTAATGGCACTTACCACTGTTAGTTAGCAGTTCCATTCCAGGTTCCAACAACTCCATTGCAGGAACTTCTAGACTTTCTTTACATTTATGTAGACATGCAAGTACCTCAGGTTTCTCGAGTTGATGCAAAAGTACTGATAAACCAGCCAAATATCCTCGTAGATGATGTTTCATTTTATTTTCTGAACCTAAAACAATACAATAATATATTATTATTAATAGTAAGTTTATAAAATTTTAGATCGTATAAGACAATTTAATATTACCTTGCCAACAGGCTCCAACAGTCAAAGTAGTATTAATACCCTTAGTTGGGTGCAACGGCCAATCATCAATAACTTCAGGGTTTTTGTTTTCAGATTTAAAAAGTACTCCATCAATGTACAACTGAACATTGGGGAATTGTACAGATACAGCATAGTGATGCCATTCATTGTCACATACCTAAAAATATAATTTATGGCAATGATTCACATTTTTTTCACACAGATTACCAATTATTATTTATATTGTTAATATTAACCTGTGGAATTTTCCATCTCCATTCAGCTGGCCTAAAGATATTCAAATCTCCTTGCGAAAAATCACGTCTTAAAAGTAGTATAAGACGACAATTTCGTACAAACCAAGCATAGTGATGACGATTCATTTCTAATAAGAAAACATCAATAAAAACAAAAAATGTCAGCACAAATTCAACTCAGAAACAAAAAAATATTAAATAACATACTATGGTCATCAGCAGAACATAAAATGTGTTCTTTAACATGCTTATCTTGGTGTGGCATAGGCTTATGTTTCATCCATGTAGAAATAGTGAATGCCGATGATAATCCGTGGTCAAGAACATCATTGGGAATAGCAACAGCAGTACTACTGCCATCAAATTCATACATCTGATCAGATTCACGGCCTTCGTCATGTTTAATTGCGTTTCCAGCAGATAAAGGTACATGGTTAGCGGGCAAAAGTTCTACACTTTCTTCACTTGCTCCTATACAAGATTATAAGAATTTAAAAAAAAAGTTTTTTTAATTATTTAATTTCTCATTATTATTTATTAGTCATCAGCAAAAAGCTTAAACATAATTAGCACAACGGTTAAAGACTTCAGATTATTAAATAAAAAATAAAGGAATCCATATCCAAATCAAAAGTTGATGGACCATAGTGGTTTCCTAATAAGAACAAAATAATAAAGGTAATATAAGATATTAGAATAGGATGTATCTTATTTATTTTTTACAAATATGTAATACTGTTCAAGATAATGAGTGTTGACTGTTTAAAATGTATTTTGTACATAGATATAATATTATTATATACTTTCAAGTAATCACTTACCACATAGTTTTCTTTGGCTTTGAACAGAATATGTATCACGGTCACAACCTTTACCAATATGTGATGTTGCTAGAGTTAGCTTAGCATTAACATTTTTTACGTGGCATGGATCATCACATAGTCTTAACTGTGCATTAGGAAACAAATCCTTGCGACCGGAAGTAGGATAGTAATCAATTTCTTCTGGGATACCTAAAGAAGTATATAAATACTCAGTAAATATATATTAAAAATATAGTTTAGTATTGATTGATATGATGTACACACTTTTCCAACCCAATTTGCATATTCGATTCACCTTAATAGTGACCATAACAGGAGCAGACTGCTTCATGCCACAGTCATAAGCAACAACAGACAATATATAATTATGACTTCGGTCATAGTCTAATGGTTCAGTATTTCTGATGCTTCCTAAGAAATTAACCATACAAACAATTTAAACACATTCATTTTAAAAATTACAACAAAAAGTTAGAAAAAAAAAATAACAAATTGCTTAATTATACCTTCATTGTTAATAGTGAAAGGTTGATCATCATTAAGTATGTCATATTTGCAAATGTCACCAAAACGTGGAGTGCAATCACGATCTGTGGCTTCTACTCGTATTATCTCTTCATATAACTGGCCTTCATCAACATCTTTAACATAAGATGCATCTAAGAACAGTGGAGCATATTCATTGATGTCAACAACAGTTATATGCACAGTAACGCTATAATGTTTAAAAACGAATTAGTATAAAAAATAATTAAATTAAAAATACTCATAACTCACTTATCAGATATCAAACCAGAGCAAGAAACTGCAGCAATTTCAAATTTATATGTTTTACGTTTCTCACAATTTAAAGTTTTGCGAGCTCGAAGTTCAGCATAACCATTTGGACGAAGAATGATCTAAAAATTAATTTTAATTATTTAAACTGAAACATTATTTGAATTTTAAATTAGAATGCATAAATTATAAATATAAATTTCAAAAATGATTAGGTAGACTTCATGTGACTCATATAATCATATCTATGCTTTGCTGCCTTATATAAAAGTAACCTCGGGAGGCAGGTCTATGCGCATAGCGGCAATAATGAGTGTAGGTAACGCATGTGCCAAGTCCTGCGTCCTACAAAATATGGTGCGTTATTTTATTATTCCAACAATCACCAAAACCATTTCATAAGATTGGTTGTCTATTACTAGTACCACAGCGCCAGTCATTACTTGATCATCGGAAATGAAAAGAGAAAACAACTGCTTTGCAGAGGACCATGGTTTTGACCGCTGCACTATGAAAACTGATCACCACCTAAGGTTACTTTTATATGAGATAGGGTATCTATTTACATGTCTTAGATTGTAATTTTTAATAATTTAACTGGATTAAATATAACATGTAACTCAAATAGTATTCCATTGTATTGTTAAAACTTACAAATCACAATTTATTATATCCAATACACTCATACCTAGTCATATAATTTTACAGAAAAATTATTTTTACTTACATGTTTGTAAAATCAAAATACCTATTATTTTAATTTAAAAAATTTGATAAATAACAAATTAAAATTTCAAATATTTATAGATAATTATAACATTATTAGATTAAGAGGACGTGTCACCCGTAAGTGTTATCTCCATCTTACAAGTGCGTAACATAGCAAATTGTAAGTTCAGCAAAACACATTTAGCTCTGTTAGTTTAAAAACTAGAGTGAATTGACCTCTTATAAAATTTAAAGATAAGATTATTATCTAAGCAATCTCATAGGATTTTTATTGTATTTTAATTTTAAAACCAGTTATGCGTATTTTAAGTGTACAAACAATTAACAATTTTAAAATACTCATAACTCACTTTAAAATTAAAGTATAATACAATGTCTATTAGATTGCTTTGATTATAATCTTACCTTTAAATTGTATAAGAGGTCAATTCACTCTATTTTTAAACTTATGGAGCTAAATGTGATCTGCTAAGCATGAAATTTGCTATGTTACACACTTGTAAGACAGAGACAACACATGCGGGTACCATATTCTCTATTATAATGTTTTAAAGCTAGAGTTAAAGTCAACTAAATATGACAGTACAACTTATACACAATTACAAAGTATAATGAAAAAACAAAATAATTATACATATATATAAGAAATCCTAAAAAGAATTTTTAATACCTGCTTATTACCTAATTCTCAAATTTCATTTTATAATTTAATAATTTAAGCAATTTCTAGAACAGTTGCGCTTACTTCAAAAGGTGCTTCTCCATGATGTTTGTTAACTATGTTAAAATTACAAACATCACCAATGGCATAAATTTCTGGAACTACTTCAACAAGCGTTTCATTTTCTTTTACTAAGCCATGATATCCACTAAGCTTATCATCAATCACCAATTTGGGTAAGATTTCTGAAAATCAAAAAATTTATTTTAAACTATGAAAAACAATTCTGATTATTATCAACTAATGGTAGATTATTACTATAATATACTATACCTATCTAAACATTATGTATTTAAATATATTATTATCAACTAAAATAAAATAACATCTGCAACAATCTTTCACATTAAAAATTATAATGTTTGAAATCAAGACTATTTTATTAATATTGTACCTATAGGTATACAATTAATGATAAACCTGCCTAATTTAAATGTAATACCTCGCTTATACTTGATTACCTGTATCAATTGATAATAATATATGGTTTGTGGGAAAATAGATAATCAACGATTATCATTTCATATTGCCTAATTATCAATGAATAATATTTAATAATATTTTAAATGTTATTTTTAAAGAATTACCAAGTAAAATGAAAAAAGAAATATGAAAAAGTAGTCACAATGAAATTATTTTTACACATTAACTATCTCTATACATTAAATTTAATTATTTTTAAAAACATTTTTAATTTTAAAGTTATTAACATTTCAAGAAAGGCTATCTTTAAACAACACAATTAGTATTAACATATTATTATGATATGTTTAAACATAAATAGTTTACTATAAAAACATACCTATTTAAAAAGTTATATTTATTATTTACAAAAGAAAATTTAACAAAAATAACTGACATTGAGTGGTACATTGTTTGTTAAACAAACGTTATTTAAACTGGCAACTAATTTATTCATTTATTAATGCATTTGTCTTTCACCAATACTCAATTAGTACTTAATTGGTATATTGAAATATCAAGTATCTACATACCTACCTAGGTACAATATTTTAAGGTTTTTTTTTTGTTTTTTATTAAGTATTTGGTACCTACCTAATTTAAATATTCTTTAAACCATAAGTAAAAAAAAAAAAACGTATACCTATTGTCTAAAATTTAACTGGATTTAATAATCAAAATGTTTTAACTGAACAATCTTAAAATAAATGGAATACTTAGCACAGAAATAAATTTATTGAGTCCAACATTGAACTAATAATTTTACCATTTTGCCAACTATAGATACTGGGTAGGTACCTACATATTTATCAAAATCTAAGATTATACTAAACATTAGTTAGTTACAATTAATCAAATTAATCTTTAAATAATTCAGGGGAATAGTTCTATACTTGATAAACAATTTGTTTTTCATAAAGGCAAGTTGGGTAAGTACCTATCTACTTTTATTAATTTTTTTATATAATTAAATAATGGATTAAATATATTAATAGTTTGATAATTTAATTAATAATCAACTATCAAAATATGCCTACATATTTTGTTTATCAATTTTACTAGGTAGGTAGGTACCTAGATAACAAACAAAACAAATTCTATAAGCTCACACGATTTAAGATAATATAACTTAAATTATTTATCCTTAATTTTTATTATCTTTAGTTGTATACAAAAAGCTAATACAAATTAAAAAAAAAAAATAACTTAAATTGTGTACAAGACGTGGTAAGTTAGTGCCCAGTGGAGAACCTAGTTAAATAATTACATAGAACTACATAAGCCACTATGGTAATATTGTGTAAGTGTTGAAGAATTAAAAAACTCTTATCACCGAGACAAAACACCTGTCTCGGGATAGTGGGACTGTAAGAAGAACAGTGAGGAAAATAACTATTGGCAATGCCGATTTTTTTATGACAGTATTAATTTTATCAGTATTCGGTAGGTACTAAAATATTATGCAGGAATGTCGATATCTTTTTGTACAGTCACCTGCATTGTTGACAGTTTAAACAACTGGCATATACAATTATAAGCCCGAGGTTCTTAGTTGGTCGGAAAATTAATAGAATTTATAACAGTTGTGTGATAAGATAAAGTGTGTGCACGGAACAACGTTATCCCCACAACGGACAGTCTGTCGTATAAAATGATTGGGCAAACGTGTCAGAAAAACTCGAAAAGATACCCAACAGAGTATGCGACACGGAGACGGTTCTATTTTCGAGGGCGACGCCGCCATTGGAGATAAAATAAACAAAAACAGAGGCCTACAGTCGCCGTGATCAACAACACATCACACTATCACAGATTCGCGGTCTATACTCTCTCCACAGACTCCAGCCGGCCGCCGCGCATCTCTTTCCCAATACCACCTGCCCGCCACCCACCTACGTGACCGAGCTTCGGCACGTAAATCACGTTTTTTTTTTTATTTTTATTATCGTTATTTTATTGAAATCTCTCTTTCTTTCTCTCTTTCTCTCTCTCTCTCTCTCTCTCTCTCTCTAATTCTCTTGCAAGCACTGCCGACGCCAGTTACGCAGACGGGTCTGCCACCGATCTCGACCGACTCGCTTCCGGGCGGCCAGACGAGTCTATACAACGCCGTGCAAACGACACGAACCCACCGTAACAACCATGATGGGCATTAGGAGGGATGCGTAGTGGTATAAGGTATATTGTAATAACCCACAACGCGGCGGCCGTAAAGCCGTAAGCAGCGACAAAGTCAAATGAAAACGCTTTGGACTTACCGTCGGACGTCGCGAAACAGGAAACGAATGGGACGAACAGAGCGACAAAGGCGGCGGCAACCACGGCCGACGACGACGTCTTGTAAGACATTTTTTCGGCACTGCGGGTGTTGTGCGGACGGGAGGAAAGAACTACGACGGATGACGCGAGACGGGGTTCACCGTGATCGTGTGTATTTATTAAAAACTCATGGATAGTAACGGTGTGTTTACAAAAGGGTATGCGTAAAAAAAAAAAAAAATAAAAAAAAATAACAAACTATCAAATATTAAAAAATTCTATTCCCAAGGGTGTATGAGACAACCCTTAGGTTACACGTGAAAAACGAAATTCCGACGTTCGGCAGTAAAATCGGACGGCGTACACGCGCGCGGAGAAGCGAATCTATACACTGACATAGAAAAAACGAAAAAAAAATCAAGTAGCACACGCACGCACTCACTCACGACTCGCCATACACGATACACTCGTACAACGTTACATTACAAGAACGTCGGCGGCGGACTCTCTCCCCCCCCACACTCCGCCCCCACCACCACCACCGACGATGGCTGTTCCTCCGCCGACGACCGTTCGCGCCCCACACCGCCGCCGCAGCCGCCACCGCGACGAATCAATAATTTACATGAGTCAGAGCGCAGAGTGCCGTTTTCCTCTTTTGTCCGGCGTCATGGAGGAAAAAACCTGAGCGCGCCGGTGTCAAGGTCGGCGGTATATGTCAACACGACGTATAATATTATACATAGGTATTATTATATTATAGGTACTGTATTAATACAATAATAATATCGTATACTGCCTTAGTGCGTACAAGACATACGCGTTATTAAATCGGGCACACTATCATGTGCGCAACGTGTGCGTAGACGATAATCTCGATCGACGCTTTCGTGTATAGAAATATAAGAACGCAATAATATCAGATTGTAAAGCGTAAATAATATGTGCCAACGAATTTCACATTTGATTGCATAATGCACATGCACAGCAATACACTCGCGGTGGTAGGCGGCAGCACCAGGGTTGGATCGTGGGACAAACAGGGCGCACCCGTGACCCGTCCACAGTTCATGCCTCATGTACGTCCCAGCTATAGCACGTATCGGTCGCGCCAAAACTTTAAACAGTTCAAACCATGTGGACGGTGTGTCCGATGTCGTGTATGTGCATATAGACATTAAGTGCTCGAATTGGGGGGTAGCGGAGTTCCCCTAATATTTTTAATTTTTTTTTTACTATATTTTTTTTACTTAGACGGTGGGACGGTACAAACTAATGGCAGAAATATTTGTTATTGAAATGTGGAGTAGATTTAAATTGTTGTCTATCTACCTAATGAATTTTACATTTTTTAATATCAAAAATATTTTCTATCTCTTCTGTGGTTTAGATTACCTAATACCTTGCTAATTTTTATTATAATTTGTTTATAGGTACTATATCACGTTTGTTCTTTGTCTGGTTTGGTAGTGCACAGATATGTAGAATAAATTAGTATATTATCAAAGATTCGTGAGCTATTGTTGTTAGTCGACATAGGTATGCGTCTGAAACACAAATTAAGATATTAGGCATCACTGACTTATTTCCTATTGAAACATATCATTGTTATCAAAATGGGAACCTTTTTTAAGTGACTGAGTATGAAATGTAACTGGGAAAATTTTGAAAATGTCGGTATATAAATCTATATTCACTTACATATTTCATAACTAAATATATTAAATTTTAAATATAATAAAGCTTAAATGGTATAACTAAGCTGTAATGAAGTGTTAAAAACTTAGGAATGGTTGGAGGGACAAAGCCCCCCATGAGTCTGTATTAAATAATTTTTCCCTTGGAACGCAGTTTTTAAATTTTTGGATTGAGCCTTAACTATTAACCTAACCTAACTACATACTGCATACCTACATATTTGAATAAATTTGTACAATATTATTGTACCTATCTAAAGGTATATATGTAAGTGTATTGTATTATGTGAATATATTATACACTTCAATTCAGGGCCGGATTTGACGGGGGGCATTAAGGGCATATGCCCCGGGCCCCCAAGTTTTAGGGGCCCCCGAAATTCGAATCAGAAACATAAAAAATAAAATTGCAATTTGGAACCCAAATAACTTTTTATCAGTTATAAGCATTGAAAGTGATGAGTTGGATAATCTGTCATTTGATGATATTATAGATGACTTTGCAGAAAAGAAATCAAGAAAAGTATGCAATTTATAATATTCTATTTTCTATGTAAACATAATAGGTTAATGACTGTAATAATAATCTTAACTTTTAATTGACTAGTTTCTTTATTAAAAATATAAATACAAATTTTTGGTACAGTTTAAATATATATATATTTAATTAAATACATTTTAGCCATAGATTATATTTTTTTATTAATAAAATAAATAATATATTACTGTATGACTTGTTCAATTTATTTAACATAAATAGTTATTTTTAGTTGTAACTATAGTCTATAAATATATTTTACATTTTTACGCATGAAATAAGTTTAGGTAGGTATGCAATTTTTGTTATGGATCATTTAGGGCCCCAAAATATTTTTGCCCTGGGCCCCATAGTGTTTAAATCCGGCCCTGCTTCAATTTATCAATCATTTTACATTTCGACAAAATATTATTTAACATTGTGCTTTTGCAAGTATATTAACTCGAATAATGTAGCTATGAAATCGTTCAAATGTATTTTAAAATATAATGTTTATTTAAGAGGACAGCGGGGCGCCACACACGCATGTGTTGTCTCTGTCTTACAAGTGCATAACATAGCAAATTTACGCTCAGCAGATCACGTTTTGCTTTGTGATTTTAAAAATTAGAATGAATCGACCTAATATGAAACTTTATGGTGAAGTGATTATCTGTGTTCGTAGTTGGTTTGTTGATTTTTTAGAATTATTCAGATTCTATGTGAGTTATGATCATTTTTAATTTACGCTATATTATATGTTTCCATTGTTGACTGTAGGTATAACATATTGATTATTGACTATAGACAATTGTTTTACCTAGGTATAGTGTTTAGAAATTAGAAGTATGAATTTGTTACAAATACAATTATATAATAGGTTTACCTAGCTAGAATTATTTCATATTTGTCTAACAAATAAATGGGTGTCTTATACTTTAATCGTTATAGTACTAAGCAGATTTGTTATTTAAAATTTAAATACTTATATGATATACAATATAGCCTATTATATCCCATAGGACTAATCGACTATTATAGTTATAACTTATATAGGCTTAACTTGTAAATGTATATTACGCTTGTTATATATAAGTGCCGTAACCAGAATCTGCTGTAGGTATGTATATAATATTACAAGTTATAACTATTTATAACTTATACTTTTATACTAAATTAATAGTAAATATACATTTTCATTTTTCTAAACTATCAACTTTACAGTGGGATTCACCAAATATGATCACCTATTCACCCCCCCCCCCCATTTTTTCTTCAACAATAAAGTTATTATTAATCTGATTTTTGGAATTTTTAAATAGATATAGGTACTTACATTTTTATGGGTTAAGTATAAGGTATCTATATAGTGATGACTGGATAACAAAGAAAAGAACCTGTATCTTGTATCTGTAATAAGTATGCTATATACTGCAATAATCGAGCTTTATAATATTATATATGTAGGTATATCTATTATATTTTATATACTCAATAAATCGCACAGAAAGTTTAGAAAAAAAATTGTACTGAGAACATATTTAGAGATTCTGAGCGGTACACTCAGATAATTTGCCCCTTTTTGCTACTCCTAAAATACCTCATGTTATATATACAGTAGTTAAAATACGGTGTATAAAAGATCCTGCATTGATCAAACTTAAAATTAATAATCTATATTCTTGTCTCAACTCACCAGCTTTTTTCTTTTCAATTCGCTTAACAATTTTAAAAGTACTCGACCCTATCTTTATAATTTTATTTTGATCACCTGCGTGCCATAAATTTCTTCAAGCTTCAACTTCAAATTTCGACGGTTAAAAGTTCTGTGATAATATATGAAATAGAGCTATACTTCACAAAACTCAACACAGAGGTATAGGCAGGAAAATAAATTAAAAACGTAGAGACGCAGAGTACATATTAGACATGGTGTAATTTATATTATGGACTACACTATATTTTTTTCGTCGTATCCTCCCAAGCTTTTATTTTCACTCTTGATACTATTGTGTTGTTCATCAGAATGATTGTAAAGATAAGTATGGTTTTCTACACCAGTCATTATAAGTTCTGTGTCCATTGAGTTCATAGCGAATATAATATATAATAATACCTAGGTATATACAATAGGTATAACTTTTAACTTTCAACTTTTACTACCTATATATAGGACGTAAATAATTAGTTTTGTTTTTAATGTTTAAGTTCTCGATGTGTATGAAGTCAGCTGGAGAACTATTTGTATGAAAAATGAAAACCATTTTTTAGAATTGTCATATCAGCGCGCGTACTTTTAAGGTAAGCCATCATAACGCATGAGTGTGTATCATGTACTATATAATAGCATCCTTTTAAAAACATGACGTACTGCACGTCTACACTGCAACAATATAGCTAAACAAAACAACTATATACAACTTTATAACACTCTGCAAGTATGTAGATAAAGGTACAAATATATATTATTTTATTAAAAACTCAACACATTTACACACGTAGGTATGATAATATTATGTTATGTAGATTGTAGAGGACTTCACGACGAGTACTTTGCGTAGAAATATAAAGGTAATATTATACATAACATAACAGCTATCTCCACTGACTGCGTAATACGATTAATAAAACATTTTAAGTACTTATATTGTGTCAATGATAATTAATAGGCAGTAAGCACTACGTATTATAGTGATGCGCAATAAATTGGCAATCCATTTTTTCTAATAAATCGATTTTAATTTTTCATCAAATAGGTAGGTTACTCGAGATATATTGTTAGGCTTGCGGCGTAAACTCAAACTTATAATTATATATTAGTGATCATTGTCACGTACAATGTTAATTGTTAATGAATTACATTATGATAAAGGAATTATATTATTTATTCCATATGAGTTATTTGTACTCAACAGTCACCTAACATATCAACTTAAATCTACTTAAATCTACTTAAATCTAACCTAAATACAGTTTTGAATCTTGAATTTTTCATAAAACAGCAATATACTGATGCACCAACGTAGAATTATACCCTCATCGTCATAAATTATGTAATAAAATATAATAACAAGAATAACACCATTTTAACTTTTCGTCTTTAGCTACCGTACAGTATACATGTAATTATATGTCAATATGTCATTTAGATGTAGAATTAAAAATTAGTAAAAAATAAATGCATGTTCTATAACATCAAAAGTTTATCCGTACTTGAGAATTCGCATTGATGTATAGTACGTGTCTATAGAGTGTAGCACGTCATTGAATAGACTATATTCGCCGTATGGATGAGTTAAATTTGAATTCAATGATACCTAAATCAAATGGTACCAACACGAAATACGTTTCTGAGCGCGGAGACGTTCAGAGTCAGTACAGGCGCGACTTTGAGGGGGAGTGGGCTAGGTAAATTGAGTTCGAAACACCTTTTTTGTGGTAAACTGAGTCCCGGGTTTGAAAAGGCTTAAGATAAACTGTGTTCCGAGTTTGAAGTGGCTTCAGGTAAATTGAGTCCCTGGTTTAGAAAGGTTATGGAGTTTCTCCAAAAACATATTTTCCTTCTCAATCTTACAGGCTTATAGGACTATTTGTGTTAACAGACGTGGTTAAAATTTGCTTTTTCGTTTTTAATACCTAATTATTTTAATTCACAATGTTGTACATAAAAATCACAATCAAGTATATGATAATTGATAAGTACTTAGGTACTAAAAAAGTACAAAACCCAGTCAAATTTTTATTTTATATGTACAGGGTAAAAATTTTGATATGTTTTTAATAAATTCAAGTCGTGAAATACTTTTATTTTCATATTTCATCATTTCTTGTCTCAACAAAAATTCTTTTTCTATTGTAATTTTTTTCATTTTGATTACCTCTTTGCTACGGATTTTTATGAATGTATCTATTTGAATATCTTTTAGTATATCAATAAAATTGTATATGTTTGGATAAGAAAAACTTAACATTCTTTTTAGTTTTGTATGAAACGATTTGCAACTATTTGTTGTTCTATTGGTTTTCGCCTTAAACCAAGCCCAAACATTAGGAGGAAATAAACCATAGTAGACTTAAATCAGAATTTGAATAAATTTACTAGAGGAAAAAATGGGGATGAGGATGCTTGGTGAATCACTCTGTATGTACAACATTTGTCATTGGTTTGCAGCTATATAATGCTCAACGCAATTATTATGATGCTAGTACTAAGAAAAATGATTTACTAACTGAAACACTAAACTTCGAAAAACAACACTCATAATTAATCGCCTTTATATTTTACGCGTGTGTGTGTGTGTGTGTGTGTGTGTGTGTGTGTGTGTGTGTGTGTGTGTGTGTGTGTGTGTGTGTGTGTGTGTGTGTGTGTGTGTGTGTGTGTGTGTGTGTGTACCTAGACGACGCAGTGCACACGCTGTTATCTAAACATAGGTAATATGCTAATTATTATTATCAATTATCAAACACGTTTACCCAAAGTAGAGTGCATTAAAACAATTATAAAACTGATTAAGCATTATAGCATATGCATAAATTAATCACGTTCTCCTTGCGTCTATCCATAATTATTTCACTTATTAGTTATTTTTAATAATATGTGTGTATTTGCACGCGCGTTTTGGCCACCACTTGCATCGGAGTGTTTCGCAAATATGTTTGTTTAATATTTTATTATGCAGTTAAACTGGAAATGCGTATTAGTATATCGTGTATGGCTTCTGCAAAACTTCTTTTATTGTGATCGTGAATAAATTTAATAATTTATAACAATTTATGCGTTTTTATAGCACTATTACTTAGCATTTAAAACCAGTTCTGATTTGTCCTCTCAATGTAGAAGGTACATTCTATATTCGCAATATATTGTGAAGTTGTGACTGTAGCATTTTTTTAAACCGTTTAAATGACAGTCGGACATACGGTATTACGGTCCACTCTTACCGTTAATAGTGATAGCGAAGTATATAAACACGTACTATTGTATTAGAATATTAGTAGTTTTAGAGTTTTAAAATATATCATGTACAACAACTGTACGATGTATATTTATTACGCCATTATATATATAACAATATATGCACATAAACAGACATGCAGTACATACACACAGATACAACACACTACACACATACGTACCAATGTACCATTCACACCCCTGCAGTCACACATAAGTACCTACAATATTATTCAGTATGATAATTTCAAGATTTCGTGTGTATTTTAATCTGAAAAAAATATTATATGATTACATATTATTTATATCTATCTTTATAAGTCCATTCCCCTTTAGTACATTTAGGCATGTAGATATATAACCGTAGAACTTGAAACGAGGAGTTTCAGGAATATTACTGCCAAATAAGTTCCAGTGGGGTTAGTGAAAATTACTATCGAAGGAATTTGCGTACAGGAAAGAAAATACGTTATCTAGATTTTTATTGATGGTGCAAAAGCGCTCGCCGGTACCTACTAGCAGATTTGTATATTTCATTGACTAAATTTATTTCCTTTAATTTCATTTGAATCTAAGCTTTTAGAAGCAGTCAGCAATTTAAAATAATATGAAGTTTTATAATAATTATTATACGACCGATGTTTTATTAAAAAAATACACAGCACTGCAATGATAATATACTTTTCAGTCTAAGCTAAACTAGCGATGTAGGTTGTAAACTGGTAAATAATAAGAATTCTATAATAGCTAGGTACTAGGTTAATAAAATGATAAAATAGGGAACAATGGAACATCATTTACTTTTTAGGTTTATAAACATAAGTTAGTAGTTAGTACTATTATAATAATTTAACGGTTCAATAAAAAAATAATTTTATGACGGTTCTAATCAAAGAAAAATCTATACTAATTATAGTACTGAAAAATATCGAAACATGAGTATTTATAATAGATTCATAAAGGTTGCCAAATTCTTTTTAAATTATAAGTATATAAAGCTATAGTTTATTGCGTTGTATTAAAATACGTTTAAGAAACCGGGATTTTAGCACTCTCGCAGTGAGATTTCCTAAAATATTTTAAGACTACGAACCGGTGAAAGAAAACCAAACAGTTTATTCGAATAATTTTGAAACTTTGCTAATTAAAACCTTTTGAATACGGAATTGTGTTTCTTCTTCATGTACTTACAAATTTTTGTTTAAACATGTATACACACGTTTTTAATAACTGTTGGGGATGTTTATAGCTCACAATGATTAATTAATTAAAAAAATTACTAAAACTAATATATTCAACAAAAAAATAAAAAAGTAAAATTATAATAATAATAATAACATTAGACAAAAATTAAAAATACTCCAATACTTGTTTTCTTAGGTACCTGCTTACAAATACACGATGATTATAAATATTATAAACATTTATAATTTATAAATACAATTATTTTCAGAGGCGGGTAAATTCAATATAAGTAATATAATAAGGTTTTCGCACTTTATAGACATAAATTTTAATTTTATCGTTGATATTTTTAAATCAATTAATGTGTAATTATAAAATTTTGTACATAATATCATTGATTAAATTAATATTTAACAATTAGTATACATAATTAAAAATACTAAATACTCAATCTCTCTCAAAAAAATTTAATTTTACAATGGCATTTTATATGGCTTACAAAAAATAATTTTCAATTTGGTATACTACAATACAAATAAAATGTTCCATTTTAACGATAAATATTATACTATAGGTACCTACATATTTTATTTCGATATTTATACCTACTTATATTTTTGTTCTGTATAATACACTATAAATATGTTTTAAATGTATCTGAAACACCTTCTTTAGTTAATAGAGCCTTACCCCAAGGAGTTAAATCATAGCCTCTCTCTGTATACAAAAATGGTCCAAATATTACTCTCCCTAAATTACTTTCATTTCTTTTTAAAAATCCTTTTTCTTTTAAACCAATTACTACATAGCCATTTGCGGTGGAGTTTAAATCTAATCGTATAGCAGCTTTATATTCGAATGTTGCCTTAGGGTCATTTTTTGTGTTGGGCACTGATGGTGATTGATATTCCTTGATGCGTTTGCCTTTGCTAAAATATGCTATTTTCACAAAAGTTCTGGATTTTTCTAAACAAATATATTGTTTCATTATTCAAAAATATATTAGAGAAAATTACAGGTTTTAAATATTGCAATATAATACTTAATAGTTAATATCGGTAGGTACATTATTATTTTACTAACCGTGGGGCAGATTTAAATTGTTAGCTTCATGGACCACTATATGTAAAGTTTCTTGTTGTTTTTTATAACTTAAACTAATATTGATATTGCAAAGATTTATATCGGGCTGTAGAAAAAAAATTATAGGCACATAAATATAAAAATAAAATGTCTACAAATATTTATAATTACTTGAATTATTAGACATTGTGTTATTATAATAGCTAAATTATTTTATTGAACACTTACCCAAGAATGTTTATAGAGTTTAACACTTTGCGCGCCGTCGTTACTTGGTGATATATTATCCAAATAAAATAAAGCATGACCAACTGCATCATATTTTCCTTGACATTCATGATCAAAAACAGATATCCTAAATAAATTATGACACAATTAAAATATACACATAACATTTTCAACAAAACTTTATTTACCTCAAAACTTTGTTTGTAATACACTTGGTACTAATAAAGAAATCTTCATTTACAACGGGGCTCATAGCAGCAGCAATAGTTTTACTAGTTTTTGTAGTTTTTTCCTGAGGCAAAAGTGTAAGTTTTAAAACTGTCTTATATGGTCGTTTATCTTTTCCTTTTGGTGCTAATCCATCCAAGTTCTCCACACGAACAAACAGTCTTTTTATAAAAAAAAATTTTTCAATTAAAACTATTTTATTATTACACTTTAAATAATAAATAAACTTAATAAACACATTGACTTAAAATAATTGAATTGTACCTTAATACAATAGTACCGTTTATACAAATACTAAATAGTAAATATATATCATAGACTTTGTGACTTCATATTTAAGATGTATATATACATAAACAGGCCCACAAAACAAGTATAATGATTGGAGATTTTAATTGTCATTGAAAAAATTGGGGATAAACTAAGATTCTAGATACAATATAATATAGTGATGGACAGTGGACACAAATTAGAAGCTTAGGTAGAGAGAAACAAAATTACTTTAATTCACGAAAATAAACTTCCACCATCAATAATATAATGGATCGGGGGGGAGGGTGTACAGCTTCCAGGCAAAATTTTTGTGGACGAATCTCTTCAAGCTCGCAATCCTAGCGATTTTTAAGTTAATTTGTTGTAATTCAAAAAATTTAACTCTAGGGACTTGAAACTTTTCACCATTACTAACATTAATATTTTCTATTTGCAATGAAATGTCCAAAATATTGAAACTTATTCTAAGCTTTTATTTATAGCATACCTATTCACATCATTATATGGTACAATAATCTTAGTTTGAATTATAAGTAAATAACTGAAATAACACCACATGGGAGTATGGCACATGATATTATAATATTGTTGTATTAACAAACAATAAAATAATAAGTTCTTGGAAAATATAATGCAATCTACCATACTATAACTAATTGAAAATTAAATTTCGAATATATTTATAAATCAATTTTAAAATATTCTTAGATATATAGAAGTTGGCACCACGGTCTCCGCTCGGAATCGCTATTTGCATGCAGAGAATAAATCATCAGATTTAAATTTATTTACAATGACCTATTTAATGACGTAGGTACACTTGAAACATTTAGTTGCCAGTAAAACACTATAAAAGTATAAACTATACAACAGAGTGTCTTCTTTAGTTTTATCTAATAGATACCTATAGGTACTTTAACTTTGCAGGCTGCAGCTGCATGTATAAACGATAAAATATAAAGTAAGGTTATTATTTATATTTTGTAGATAATATTACTTTTTTGTATGTTGATCGTATGTAATTTTAAAATTAACGTTCCCATAAGCTTGTTCTTGGTGTGCATTAGGATCAACCGGAGGCGCATTGTCTACTGGTGTTTTCCAAGTATTCGAAACCACCTCACTAGATTTTGATCTTATTGATGTCAATCTACTAGTGACATTAATCATAGATGTTGCAACTGATCCAAAACGATGAGGACGTGCAGTTGAACTTGATGTATTGTCGTCGGCACTTTTTGACGATAATGCAAAACTATCGGAGTCTGTAGTTGAGGTCATATCCTAAGATTAGAAATCAATGTATTGTTATATTTTATTAATTATTTTTAATCGAAAGAGGAAACTCCCTTTTTACCTGCATACTCTGAGATTTAAGCCAACCTGTAGTTTCTTTACACGACGCAGGAGATAGATAATCCATCTTATCATCTTTCTTGGAAAATTCTTTTTTACCAGATGTTAAACTCTTAAAAAAATAATAACGATAAAACGCACTAACAGTAGTTCGAACGTCAATATCTAAAAAATGTTCTATATTCTTGTATAGGCAATTCTTGAGTTTTTCGTTAAAACTGTTCAGCTTTTACACTTTAAACATACCGTACAAGTATGAAATAACTGTATAAATTTGATATATTTTAATGTTCAACTCTGTAGAGCGACAATAAACGTATTTAAAAAAAATTCTATACTTGATTTAAAAACTATTATACCATAGTAAACTCTATGCACTTCAAGGAAATACTTGTTGAAGATTCAAAATTAAATATTTATGATATATTATAATATTTGCGTATAGCAAATAGCCATGATAAATGCCATTTTGGTTTAATTAACATGTTTTTAAATATTCAGCCATGCTTTATATTATATACTTGTAATCGTATGAATAATTTATAAATTATATGCACATTTAAATAAATATATTTAATAGAATTCAATGAAAATTTAAAAAAAAATTGACCGAGTGTTTTTGAAGTTTTCAAGAATCTATACTACACATCCTACCGAGTGTAATATATTTTAATTATTTTAATACCTAACTCACCAAGTCTGGCGTGGAAGTAGAACCAGCTCCCGCTGTGATAGGCTGTAACATCATCATACTGACACCAGCTAGTGTTTGGAATGAATTTGGTGTTTTTGGATCTTTGGGTTTATTCATTGATTTTCCCCATTTTCCTCTTTTCTTCATGGTTTGTGTTTTCGGTGGAGGGTCGTCGTCTTCGCCATCGCTCGTAAAACCTGACACAGAAAGTCCATCCTCGTCGTGAGAAATATGTCGACCAAAACTGTAATATGGTGGAAATAATTAATTTCGTACGTGGTTAAGTTGTATGCGCGTAGTTAATGTACACGAATCTATATGCAATGTAATCGTTTAATCGTTTTCGTCATAGTTTTATAACTACTAACCTCGATATTTTTTGAACAGTGTAGTGTTCGGTACTGCCGGCAACCGAGTTTCCATTTTCCAACAGCCCTAAATTGATTCCCACGTCTTCGGAACGACGACCGAAACCAAAATAAAATAAACAGCATCGGTAACAACTCTTGAACATGTCAGTATAATTTCGTTCTGAAAAAATGAATAAACCATTGACACTCTGGTGAAAACGTTTCAAAATCAGACCATCTGTTTGATATCATTTTGACGAACCACAAACATATTATAACTGGTACCTGCAACTAACCTCGATTAGTCTACAAACCATTTTTTAAAAATATCAGTCATTACTCAATAGTTAAGAAATAAAACCAACTATAATGATTTACTTTAAAAAAATTACACGGGAACATAAAACACTAAAAAAAAAGAAAGAAAGAATTTGATTTTGTCTGCCTTTACTGGCGAATACACTAAAATTTGACTATAGCTACCTAAAAACACTCTTGGTTATAGTAAAACCTCAATGTAGACAGATGTTTCGGTCAACTGTGTAAACAGTTTAGAATATTATGCAGGCGAACATCGTTGTATTGGCCCCTATCGACGTAAAAAAACTACACAAAAGTATACCATGTAATCGGCATAGGAAGTACCTATCTTTTTATGGCGATTATTTATATATTTAAAGCCAATCTGAACCCTGCAGTATACCGCGTATACCTATAATGTATATTAAATATATATTTATTCATTTTTATATACAAATAATATTTAATAAGATTGACGTGCCATTATGATACAAATAATATTATATATTATTGTAGAGGAGTATTTAAAATTTTTTTTTTTTGGGGGGGGGGGAGGGGTCTAAAAAATTAACACAGACTGCCTAATACGACAGACGGCGTACTAATATATATTACGTAATATTTATATAATATAGTTATTATCGTCGTCATCGTCGGACGGTGACGACGTGGACCAAAAATAATCAAAAGATAAACCCAAGCTATTTACACAAACATTAAAAACACATAGTTTATGTTATCTTTCCATATTGTTAGAAATATTTATGTACATTTACCTATAAAATACATTATTTATAACTAAAATTGCTAAAAGTTATTCACATAATATATGATATATAATAAGAATACTAGACACTATACATATATTTTAATTTTTAAAATAGCTTGGCAAAATCTGAAGAATTTTGTTTCTTTAAATGTATGCTGTTTAGATAAAGTAGACTAAACATTTGTTTTTAACCATTTTATGACCAGTCTATATTTTAACACACAATAAATTATAATCGTAAATAATATGATAATATTATGATATTATTATCTTCGTTTTCATTTTTTTTTTCATGGTACCGAAGACCGAAGGAACCATATTGCCAATACTTCTCCTATTATCCTCATTTCCTGTAAAAGTAGTATTAGTATAAAATACTGGGTAGGTGTGTGTCGGCGACACCGTGTCGCTATTTGCTGTACAGCTAGTAGATTATAAGTGCGTCACTGAGGTATAATTATTATATGCTGTGGATTTAAATGATCAAAGGGGATGGGACCTTTAAAACGGTTTAATAGTTGAAAATTATAGGTTGGTATAAACTATAGTATGTTATATTCGTATTAATAAACGATGTATGTTATTTTGAGGTCAAATATAAGATGTATTGAGTTACTAATTATCATAATATGGTATATTTTTGCATATAGCCACATAGGTACTTACCTACATAATATATTAATAATAAAGTAATAAATAATAAAGTATCTAATCTTTAGAGAACGGATTTATATTTAAATGCATATTTTCATTAAAATTTAAAACAAGATATTTAAGATTCCATAAGAAATGTTCACAATTTAAATCATTCTTATTAAAATTATGTTACTTTTACTTTACATATTTTGTATAATTACATACTTCACTCATTTATAAATATTTTTAAACATATTTTATAACTTCATCATTCATATGTTTTCAAGACATGTTGCAGTGAACAAAAACAGCCATTTATCGGTATATTGTCGATATATATTTTTATAGTATTTAAGTATTTTATAGTTTATTTTATAGTCTTGCACATGCTTTCTGGCCCTCTTTCCATGCAATGTGTAATAATCTTGTATTTAATATATTCATTAGTCAATAATCAATATAGACATATAGTATACATTTATATACGATGATAATTGATAGATGATAGAAAAATACATTTATAATAAAAAATAAATTTAAAAAAATAAATTTGGAATTACCGTCTTCAGATGTTATGCGCTTCAAATATGCTCCAATTACATCGGTTGATGTGGAAGTATCATTTAGCCGTTTTAAAAATATTTTGAGGCCTAATAAGCGATGTTTAGGTAACATTCGATAATTTAAAAGATATTGTAATTATTCAATGCAACAAATCATTTTGATATTTTTATAATTATATTTAGGTAATGTACTTTTTTCATAAATAATACTGATTCAGAAATAAAAAAATTGTTCTCACATATTTTATAAATTATACCTCCATATTTACGTAGGTACATATTTTTGTATTTTTATTACATATAAATCCATTCCATAACTAATCTTATATAAATTATGTGATTGTATCATTGTAAGACGTGAAATTTTTAGTACATAATATTCTAAACGAAACAAGACAATAATTAATAGTTGAATGATGTTATTATTATATAATATATACCAATTACCAGGCTAATATTAAAATAACGGTATTATAGCTGTCCAAGACATTTTGAAAAATAAAACAATTTATTCATCGGTAAAATACTAAAATTTAAACTGCTCAGAATGCGACGATGATGATTAATCACTGTCGAATTTTGAAACGACCGTCGTTTCTGCAATACACCCGTTCGAGCCACCCACTCAAAACGTCAAAGCACTGCACATGTGTATTATATATAACATATTATATTATGATATTATATATTTTTTATTTATCATACCATTATGTTATATGTATCAGTGTCACTCAGTATGTCAGTAAGCGTATACATGATTGAACATGTGACCGGTTTTTCATGGATTCTTAAAAGTTACGTATTTATTTAAATCAAATTGACGTTTCATATTTGTTATATTATAAATTTATAATACGATTTTCTAATAATTCGCTATTGTTGATATCAAGTAACTGTAAATCAAGCACGTGGGTTAAGGGGGGGGGGGGTAATGGACCTGGGCCCACATTGGATATTGAACAATAATAGTGGGCCCCTGGCGGGTGGTATACGTATACTTGTGTTTTTTATAGTTTATGGTCATATGGATAATGGATATATTGTTATTATTTGGCCCCGAGCCCAAAATTATCTTAATCCAGGCTTGTAAATAATAATAAGATTAATTATTAGCTGACTACCTATGTATTATAAGTGTATAATCTATCCATCATTCGTTTTCCTATCTTGTTTCAGTTGAAATATTCTCAATTGTTTTTATCAAAATCAGTTAGTACCTATTTTTTTCAGTACCTATGTAATATAAACTTCAACCATACACTATTTGCTTCTAATATAATACTATACATAATAGCTATTACTCTATTTTACATTTATGTAGAGTAGATTTATTATTTTAAATGACAATAAATATACATATACAATAGGTACAGACAATTGAATCTTATCATACAATAACCATTTTAAAATTTTATTAAAAGATTATAAATAATCTACTAGCTGTCCAGGCCGAGATTTGTCTTTTAAATAAATATATTTGTACAAAATGCATTTACCATATTTCTTTTAATTATAATATTAATATAATATCTAACAAATTCACAGTTGTGACCATTTATGAAAACAAAAAATTTTTCTTTTTTCTTAAGCTGTAAAAAAATCATGTGTGAGCTACCCTTTAGTCTATAGGAGTTGAAAAATCAAGCTATATATAAACACCCACTATTATGTTACATGTAATATCTATTGATATAACTTTTATTGAAAACGGTCCAGTAGTATTTTAGGCTATTAACTTCGGATGATTCAACATCCAATTTAAGTTGTACAACCCGATTTTGACCATGAAAAAATGAAAAAAATATAAAATTTGGTCTCAGTTCACAGTCAAATTTACGTAATTTTGCGAACTAAATCGACCAAGATGGACAATTAATTTGTGGTGGATTGGAAAAAGCAATTGGTATAAATCAAACGTGGTTTAAACTACTCTTTAAACTTTCTTTATATCTCCAAGAACAATTTAAAATGTTCACAAAATCGGTTAAGTTAATAAGGTAAAACACTCATAGAGTCTTTAGGAATCTATTGTTATAAATTTTATTGAAAACGGTCCAGTAGTTTCTGATCGAGTCTATAGAGGACAAATAGAAACAGAAAATCAGACAAGCATTAATATATTATATAACATATAAAGATATAATGTTACATAAAAATAAACGTAGCTATGTACTATGTAGGTATAAGAGTAGGTATACTGTATAACCTAAAAAGTAATATTAAATAAAATCCTTTTTTCCTCAAATGAGATAACAAAAACAGTGGCGTCACTGCGGTGTGGTTATAAAAATTGCATACAAACCTCGATGGCTCGAGATGTGTATTACTTATTACAAATCGTGATACGATATACCTATAATTCTTACTTATTTATAATTTATATTACATTCACTAAGTATTTAGACATATAGTGTTTGGTTGGTATGTATCCCAAAAATAACACTCCACCAAACTCCATGTAAAAAAACACTAAAAGTAAAAAAAAAAAAAAAAAAAACGGTTCTAAAAGTTGTGATATAATTTTATAGCTTAGTCTTTGAACTATAGTAATTATTTATGTTAAAATAGTCTGCTAAATAATGTAACTAAGCTTGGTGACTTTAAAACACTTGATATGTGTAATATATAGTACCTATATTGGCCATTCCTGCAATGATAGTAAACTATATACTATTTTGTAACATGTACTCATTATGCTATAGTATTTTTAAATGCTAAGTTCAATTATTAAGCAGACTATTACAACATAAATTATATCTTTAGTTCGAAAACTTAGCTATAAAATTATATCCTAACTTTTAGAGACGTTTATTTTTTTCTATACTTAGCGTTTTTTTTTACATGGAGATTAGTGGAGAGGTTTTGTTGGGATATCATTCATTTTTTGTTGATTCCTTGTTATTTGCATACTATTGATAAGTGACTATAAATAATAAGTAATAACATGTTTTAAGATAGAATATTATTAAGTAATAACTTTTATTAAAACACTTAGGTACTCAAACACTAAATTTATTATGGTAGTCACAGAAGATGAGTTTTGAATTTGAAACCGATCATTAAATATAAATCTAATAGGTACCATTTTAAAGGCTATGCTTTATTTATTAATTATATATTATAGGTACTCGTTTGTATAAATAATAATATCAATGTGATATTGTTTATATTGTATGACTAATTGGTAATTGCCGCAGCAACGTAAGTAATGGGGTGGATAAGCCATAAACGGAGAATCGAGGGGGAGAGAGGAGAATATTATATTTTACTATATATTTTCGTCACATTGGTATGAAAAATCGGACTTTAACATTTTTGGTTGTAACTATTAAGCCATCCAACCAATCTGCTTGCGAGTTCCCTGTACGCATCTGCACAATATTTCTGATCGATTGATACCTTTATGAACTTATATGTTCAGCCGTTTGCCCTGTTGAGAGGGCCGATGGATTTGCACAATTAATTAGTACGGTTTTTCAATGATATAACTCTGGTTACTGTTAATATACGTTAGTGGCTACTAGCCTTTTGTTTTTACATGACCTTGCGCCATTACCGTCGCGCTGGAAAAATCATATTAATATGGTATAATTAATATGTTGTGTGATTACTAATTTATTCTTCAAGACTCGTTCAAGGCAGATTCAGTGTAGGACGTAGATACAGTATAAAATAATATGGGTTTAATTAGTTCTGTGAAATGCGAAATGTTCAGGTGTTCAGATTTCAACCAACTAGATAAACACAAATCCGTGATGAATTCGAAATATTCCGGGATAACAAAAATTATATTATAATCAGTCATTGTAAATCATTTTAAGTTTTACATATTTTAAACTGCTATATTATTTATAATTTATATAGTATAGTACCTACCTATATAAGAAGGACGTAGGACCTTAGTACCTACTTATAACTTATAAGTATGTGTGTTGCCTGAACTTGCCTTCATAATTTTTTCCCTAAACATAACAAATTTTACGTTTAGAATAATTCATTATACTCTGTTATTTTCAATATTATAGTAGGATTTTTTCAATATTTTATATTTTCAACAAGTTGTGAGTATTTAAAAATTTTAAAATCCTATGTGGGGCTCTACATATTATTCATAACATTTATTTAAATTCGTTTTTAATAAAAATTAAAAAAACTGTTAAACCACTTTAATAAAGTAGATATAGGTACATATATATATATGTTATCACTTTTAGAGGTCCCTGGGCGATTTTCTGCTTCACTGTATAATATTAAAAATAAGTAATAACAGAGCTAGTAAAATGAATTATTCTGAACATAAAATTTGCCATTTTGTGCACTTATGCGTTAGTTAGACTTCGACAACTACACATAAGGGTCCTTTTAAGAGGTTATGGGTAGACAATTTTTATCATACAATATAAAGATTACAAAATTTAATATAAATGTATTAAATAAATAACCATTTAACTTATTATATTATAGCATGCTTATATGCATTAATATTTAATATATAATATATACAATTGTAGGTATTTATATTAATGTAGCTGGTTGTATAGGTATATAATAGGTAGGTATACGGAAACATGTCAGTTACAGTTGTTACAGAACAATTATTAATAAAAACTAACAATATTAATAAAAATCTACAAGGTATGGACTATGGAGGAAGTGACTATCCTTTCCACCCGCCACAACCCTTATAAAGACTCACCTGATGATGAGTGATGATAGTAATGACACATGGTCACGTTAACATACGTATGATATAATATTTTATTTATAGATATTGGTAAATAAAATGTATCATAATTTAGTCTATTATAAATACATGAATCTATACCTATTGAGTATAAACTCTCTATATAGGCTATATATTGGTAAGTATACACTATATACTGTACACTATACTGGATATTGGACATACCACATACCTATATAGGACATGCAATTATGTGTGATGTGTACCTACTTAATATATTAAAGTATACTAAGGTATATTGTTATAATACAATTGCAGATGCAGAGAAAAAAAACTATGATTTTATTGGCCGATAAAAATGCATATAGATTAGTAGGTGGGTAATCCACGCGCGTTTCTTGCACACCCGTGGTATAAAATAAAAGTAATTTATGGTTTACTTTTACATAATATTAAAATAAATAGATGAATAAACTGGCGTATCCTATAAATCTTTTAACATGTATAGGTACATCACTTACGTATAAAACATATTATATATACGTGAGATACATATACGCTTCGAGGGTGCCAATCGCTGCTATTCCAGTAATAGGTAGTAGGTACCTAGTATTATAGACGGCTGAATCGTTGACGTGACGTCCGCCGTCGCCGCTGACAAATGGCAATAAGATTTATCGTAATATACATAGATTGTGCGAAATTTCTTTGAAGAAAAAAAACGAAAAGATCAAGCCAATCACGCATTCCAAAAACAGACGATGCGCGACGGATTCGTTGATTTTTTTTATCGAACTCAAATCGACACAAAAAGTACATACCTAAATTATAGTACCTACTAAAGTACTTCAAATTCAAGACGACTGAATATTATGATAATTTTGGACCCGGGGCCAAATGAAATGAGCAAGGGTCTTAATATATAGGTTATCTGAATATTTTTTTTCTCCAGCACCGGACCATTATTGTATTTGAGTAATATATTTTATATTAAACACTGCAGGCTCCATAGGTAGGTACTGTAGTGCTAAGTGCCATTCGAAAGAGGGTTCGTGGAGATATACCTACCTACTCTTGAATGTTAAAATGTTTTGAACTTTTATGAATGTATTGATTTTATAATTTTTTATTGTATGTTAAACACGCGTTTTATAGTAAAAAAAAAATGCCTTGGTATTCAACATTGCTGCAGTGCTTTGGTAACAATTTGGATCTTGTTGGTACTTTTGGGAGGTTAAAATTGAAAATTCTTCGCGTACCCTTTCCAAAATAAACGGGAGAAGAGAAAAACTAGAATTTTTAAACAAAACTAATTTTTGACAAAATCGATTTTATTACCTGTTTTGCTGTAATTTTAAAACAAATAATCGTACCTAAATACTCAAAAGTTGGTCGTTGTTTCGTGCATTTATACCAATATAAGCAGAAGAAAAATAAATATACATCCAGGAGTAAAATTTTAGTTTTGAAAAAATATTTGAATTTGTTCGCTAATTCTTGTCTGTTCTGTAGGAAATTAATTTTTTTTATTACTTAAGTAGAAAAGAATTTAAAAAAAAAAAGTTGCGTCAATGTCCAATGCATATGAATTTTTAATATATAGGCTGACAGATCGTTTTTGCTGAGAATCGTTATCATTACATTTAAATGCATCACTTACATTAATGACGATATAGGTTCGACGTTCGCGACTTACATACAGCCATACAGGTAAGTAAATCGGTTACCTAATTTGCCCCTATTAAGTAAAATACATTTTAGGTACCTATAATATTTGTTTGGTATATACAATATGTTGGTAAAGTATAAAAACTATATTGGTACCATTGTACCAAGTGCGGATCTAGAAATTAAAAAGGAGGAAGGGCTACATTAAAAAATGTACCTACGATTATCAATTACGCCTAAATGTCAATAAGCAATATAATATATTATTATATGTTTTAAATGTTGCGTATTAGTCGTATTACCTACCCCTTTAACCTCTTAAGCTGGGGCTATACACGGCGATATTCGTCGATCGGATTTCGTGGCGAATTCCGGTGTCATCGAAAACCTATAGGTATGTTTAAATCGGGCAGTCTTACGATATTCATCGTCGGCCGACCATTTTTTTGAAAACCTCAAAACCGTCCATTTCCATAACTTTTAATGAAAGCGGCTAAACGGGTACATTTAGTTCAACGAATTGTACTATAGTACGGTATTGTAATCCGTCCCGCGAATTCGCTGTGTACCTATAGCCACGCAGAGCGATGATCATCGCGAAATCAGCTCGATGAATATCGCCGTGCATACGTAGCTCCAGCCTAACCTACAGTTAATAAACTGAAAATTAAGTAATCTTTGAAATATTTTAAGTTCCTACCTATAAGGCCTAATATGGGTGGGGAGGGAGGAGGTTAGTACTTACCTGTTACCTAATGGCGAATATTATGATTTATGGTCTTGATAACGCGAGACAATTTTTATAATTATAATTATTTTTAGATTCTTAGAAGTTGAATGAATCATTAAAAGTACTCCACACCCGCATATGTATTGTCTCCGTCTAACAAACGCGTTACATAGCATATTTACGTTCAGCAGTTCACGTTTTATTCCGTAAGCTTAAAAATTAGAGTGAATCGACCTATTTTGAAACTTGATAGTTGATTGTAAAAACATTATCTATGTTTTATTGTAAGTTTTTTTACAATAATTCAGTTTTTAGGTGAGTATTATGTGTGTATAATAAATGTAAATTTAAAATGCTAATAACTCTCTTAAAAACTGAATCATCGTAAAAAACTTCAAATAAAACACAGATAATGTTCTTACCATCAAGTTTCATAATAGGTCGATTCACTTTAATTTTTAAGCTTAGGTACGGAATAAAACGTGAACCGCTGAGCGTAAATTTGATATGTTAGGCCAGGGATCGCCAACCTTTTCATACAAGTGAGTTACATTTGAAATTTTAAGTCGCTGGTGATCGATATCTAGGAGAATTTAGGACATTTAAGTCTTTAGGAAGAAATTTGTTTGATGAGCAAAAAAAAAAAAGGCCTAACCTATTAAATAATTATTTATCGTTTCAGGTTTCTTCATATATTAATAATACACGAGAAATTATCCGATTATTTACTATGCGATCGACTGGTTGCGACCTCTGTGTTAGGCGTTTGTAAGACGGAGACAATACATGCGGGTGTCCTGTTAATTTATTCTTTCTACAATGTTTTTACTTTCTTTTGTATGCCCGTCTTCAACTTTTGGAGTAATAAAAATCGGTTTTTGATATACTGCTAATATATGAATAGCCAATAGGTACCTCTAATTCAAGTAGATACCATGTACGACACCACCAATTTTGGAAAATGCAACATTATACAACTTACAGTTTTAATAGTATATACTATTGTTTATTTCCGAGTAAGTCAGTCAAGCAATATAGGTAGTAATTAATCATGAAATTTCAATATTCTATTACTATTAATTGTTTGTACAGTGGGGATTTGTTTGTATGTTTTTAAGGTAACATCTTAGCATGGATCAATCCATGATGGTGGCAAAATATGTACTTGGCATTAATTTATCATGTTTTAAATTATATTATAAAATATTAAAAATTACACTGAGAAAAAATATTGATTTTTATTTTAACAATAAATTATACAGCCTTTTCAAGAATCTAGAAAAAAAAAATCATCCCATCTAGTGGAGGCTCACTTCTGGACCTACTTAATAACAAAGTAGTAGGTATACTTGAAATATACAATGTATAGGAGAGTATCTTCCACAGTTATTATTTATTGATCTAATATAGGTATAATAGATAATTTTTAGTTATCTATTATTACTTCATTAATTAAAATAAAATTGACACTGCAAAGAACACAATTGTAAACAGCCATAGATATAACAAAATTTAAGAATAAATAATTAACAACAATGAGTATACTATTTATGTTTATTACAATAATCAAAAATTATGAAATAATTTATTCAGCTCTCCATTTTAAGCTTATTCTTGATATTGTAATGAGTTATGAATGCCAATTAATATTATTGACAAGTCTATAAATGGTCAAAAACCAAACCCACTTTCCAGAGTGTAAAATCAACTCACAATATTCTCAAGAATAAAAACATGTCTAAGGATCATTTTTTTAACATGTTCTAGGGCATTATCACTTGAAACACTGGTACTCCATACATTAAATATGGATGCCCTGAAAAACATAAATATAATACATTTTTTCAGAGTATAAAATAGATAATCAGAAATATTGGGGGACATAACATTTCTCATTATATAAGTATATAATAGTTTCTAGTTTTAATTTTTACTCTGCAGTAATAGTTTGTATAATATTAAAATAGTAATTTAGAGCAATTAAATTTACATTTATACTAAAACTTCATTACATTATACAAAAAATAGTAAAATTGAATAATAGATTAATAAAAACTTGTATCAAGATAAACGATAATGCTTGAATAACTTTTTTAGATTCCTCTAAATGATACCGTTAGGTGTTACTTCAATGTTTTATAAAAACTAATTCAAAATAAAATATTACATAGTAAAACAATCATATTATTAAAATAATAAATGTAATGACTAATGTGGCTTTAACTTAAGAGGACACCCACCCACAATGTGTTGTCTGTTTCTTAAAAATGTATAAAATAGCAATTTTTACATACACAATAATTCATTTTACTGTTATTTGTTGAATTAAACTGAATTAACCTATAATAAAATTTAAAAGTATGATTAATATCTAGAAGGGGAGTTAATTGATATTTTAATTTGAAATTTGTATAACTTGCTTCATAATTAAAATATCAATAAAAACCTCAGAGATATCATGGATAATCATCTTACTTTTAATGTAACAATAGGCCAATTCACTCTAATTTTAAAAAATAACAGAGTAAAAATAAATTATTGTAAACGTAAATTTTTCTATACTGTACATTTATAAGACAGAGATAACACATGCGTGTGGCGACCTCTTAATAATAATTATAAGTAACAAACCAATGATAATCATTAATTACGGCAAATATCAAATACGTCAGAAGATGACATTCACAACAATGATTCATATTAAAAATATGACAACAACAGTTTTGTAGTATGGTCACTGGTCAGTGTTATGTTCAGCCACATGTTAATAATATTCTGCAACATAATAACCAAAATCTTAAAAATGTTTGAAACCAATATAAACAGTATAAGCAACAGTGTCAAATATATAATTTTACATAAAATATTTAAATACTTTAAATTAATACATGGCTTTATACTCTAACATCAAACATAACTTTCTGTATTTTAATTATGAAATACAACATTTTTGATGTTGGAATCATTATTAAATATGATCATTGTATAAGATTGGTATCACAATCATTAATTGCTGATTGAAAATGGCCATTTTCAAAAATAAAATATTTACCGCACAGATTTAACCACGACGACCAAGTATTCTTAGTAAATGAGTGGCCTGTTTCAATCCAATGATATTGAGATACACACAGACGAACAAATTAAATTAATTTAATGTTTGTTTACCTAAGAATGAGTATTTTACACGAATCGCAAACGCACCGGCTTTGTTCAAATAGTCCTCGGAACATCGTACGCACGGAACAGTGTACGGAAATATCACGTTTTCGGCAAACTACGAGATCGGTCGGCTGTAACGGTCAAACTAAAAAACACTTAACTAATATATAAGAGAATATAGGGACTACAAAATTAGATGGTATTTATTATACTTATTTTTATTTTATTTTATTATAATTTTTTACAATGAGAATTACAATGTATTGTTGTCATAAAATTATTTGGGCTTACAATATTCATATATTTTAGTAATTTAATTAATATATTAACCTAACTGTAAAAACCTTTAACTATAAAGGCTTACATTCTAATTTTCTAAAGAAAATTTGTTAAATAACTCGACAAACAGAAATTCCAGAAATAATTGTTAATATGATTGATGTGATTATAGTGATATTGAAAAAAAAACATAGTCAATGAATCTTAAAATAATTCTAGAAAATTATTTTGTTTACATCTAAGGTAGAAAATATGAATCAATATAAATCTAAGAGCCCAGATAATTTAACCTTTTATGTCTAATGCCTATAAATAAAATAAAATTGTAATTTGTGACACTAAGAAATTATAATTTTTAATTAAACCTAAAAAAAAAAACCTATGTAGACAAATAATCTTATTAAGATTTCGTAAATATAATTTTGGCTCCTTAAAAACTTGAGCCGAATTAAATAAAAAATTGTTGACGGTCGGCGATGTGTGAGTGTACGGTTATCCGATCCGGCGGCGCGAATATACGGCGGCGGCACGATAATATATACACGGTTTTTTTTAATACGGCGTGTAACGCGACGAACCACGAGATCCCGAAACTCTGACGGAAAAAGAAAAACATAATCGGGGATTAACCAAATACATTTATATATATACACAAACACACACACACACAAATAAAAACAAAATAATATTTAGGTTAATAAACATGCACACTTAAATTATTAAAGTAAATAATATCATGTATTTAATAAAAATCCAATACATTTTTATCTTATGTAATAAGCAAAAAGGTAGTATATTATAGTTATTTGAATTATTCTATTTTCTAGGTTATGTAGGAAATAGTTTTTTGAGTTTTCGTATTGTTTAATAAGTTTAGTACTAAATTAATTTTTTTTCCAAAATTCACCTTTAATTTAGTGTTACTAACAAAAAATTTAAAATCAATTTCCTTCATAACCTAAAAAATAAAATAAAGCATTCAAATATTTTTCTTTTGTTTGTGAATCTAAATGCATGAAATTGCACAAAAAAGATGGGCTTTCTTAAATAATAATATTAAAATAATGGAAAAAATCTAAACTTCATACTGTTCTTGTTCAGATAAAATAAAGAAAGAAAAAGCTTGCTTAAATATAATAAAAAACCCTAATATCCAGTTTTTCTTGTTAAGTTATAATATTACATAATTATTAATTCCTATAATATACTAACTTTTTTTTTGAATAAAATAATTAAACAAGCTTAAAATTAAAAAAAAAAATCCAAAAGAAAGTGGTTGGAGTTAATTGTTAATACATTCGTTTAAATGCGCATTCAAATTATAGAAAATTACAAATTTATATCACCTAAAATATTATTTTGAGAGCAAATTCAAAACAATTTGTTAGTATTAATGCAAATTGTATGCAAAGACTACCTACCTCACAAACAAATAAATTAGGGTATAATATAAAAAAAAATATAAAATTATGTTTTTGTTAATGATAATGTAAAATAATTCAAGATTCATAAAAGTAAACTATACTCTATTCTATTTTAAAATAAGCCGACAATTTTAAACCAATAATTTGATTTGGTTCACACATGACATATGATTAAAGCTGAGTAATCAATTGATGAATAGTTATATTATGTTACATAATAGAAATTAATTTACCTTAGAAAAAAATGATCAATCAATGGAAACTAATCAATGAATTATTTATGTAATAAAAAAAATATTGGAATTATCATCGTTTTTTATCAACTTACACTAAAAAAGTAATTATAAAACCATGAAAATATTAATTACACATATTTTTTATTTGAAGACAACAATTGATTGTCAAAGTCAACAATCACCCAGCCCTATTTAAGAAAACCAATAGTAAAGCTAGCTGAAAGGAAAGCGTTGAATTGTTTGATGATTAGTTTTCATGCACAAGACAGTTTATTCTTATTTGGAATAGAGTATATATTATAATGTATTTTGTTAAGTATTTATAAAAATAAAATATTATCAATTTATTTGTTCACTTGGAGAAATAAATCATAAATGATATATTCTTATAACAGTATTCATTCCAACATTAAAAAAGATATTTAGAATATTAAGTAGATTTAATAAAAAACCAACTTACCGACGATCGTCATAGGAATCTCTAGAGAAATCATCATACGCATGAGATGAACTATAAAAAGGAAATTAAATGGTATACATATATAAATAATAATTTGAGAATATATTATGTATATTGTGATTTTAATACTAACGATGTACGACTGCTTGACAATGGTGATCGGCGTGTGAACACATAATCTTGGTCACGCATGGTTGTTCCAATACGTGTGGATGATGATAAGTAATCGCGACTAGATGGCATTCTTGGCATTCTTCTATCCATGCCATAACCATCAGCGGCTGTTCGCATAAGACTACGATCATAGTAACGGTCATACAAGCCTTCAGTCTAAAATCAAAATTATGAATCAGCATAAACGATGAATTACTAAATATTTTTTAATACTTACTTCATACATATGACCACCTAGTTCAGAGTGTGATAACATTGAATAATCATCCATCTAATAAAAGGAAAAATGTACAGTAATATATTACAAATATATTAAATTGTAATTTATAAATATGAATAAAACTAACTTTTAGAGCTTTATATATAACTTGAATTTTAAGTAGAACCTAACCGTATATTGTTTATATGAACCAAAATAATTATTTAGAATATGAAATCTACTACATTTACATATTCAAACTAAAGATGTATTAAATATGTATAAAACTGAGTTAAGCTATGATGTATAGGAAAAAAAAGTTCTTTAGCGGTGATCGTTTGAAGTGGTTACTACACAGAACACAGGGGTGCAATAAAGTACTTACATTTTACTTTATTATTTGTTTTGAAAATGTGGGAAGTAATCAGAACATTTTAACTGATATTCTTTAATACCAAGTACCAGTAAATAACCAACATTGGAATTTACCAGTATACCAAAAATACAGCCAGCTTTAAGTCATCAAAATGTATGTCTTCTAATTAATAATAATGATTTTTAGAATGTATAAAATAATACATATTTTAATATTGATTTTTATAATCATTATTCAGCCACACATCCATCCCGATGAACATAGAATATTGCCTAAACTGACCCCTTAGAAATAGTTTGTTTTCAACAGCCTTATTGGGATCAGTGGCGGGCTGTTTTTAAGGAGTTCAAAATAGCAATTTTCAAATTTCATGCATACAGGTCTTGTTAACGCATGCGTAGTTAATTGATCATTGGTGTGCGTGACTGTACGTAAAAGAAATGCGCAGTTATCATATAGATAACAAGACATCACCACAGCGTTTTGCGCGTGATCGGTAAACAGATTATGCTCGTTAGTATTTATTGTGTTCCATACTACCGATCTACCTAATAATGAGATAATTTTTCAGAAAACTGATTTGAATTTGTTATAATGTCTACTTAAGATCAGTCAGTTTACATTTTAAGATTTCTGATTTAAATTCCAAATAATCAAGGTTTGAAAATTCTAAAATTTCAAAATATTCAAACAAAATGTATAGTTGTTAGGGGTGAAATTAAGAAAAGTGGACAGACTAATCTAAAGCAGACATAATAATGCATTCAAAACAGTTTTAAAAAGTATTATCGCATTACTATTTACTAGTACACTTCTTTTGTTTCAATAATTTATTTACTCAGTGAGAAATTATGTTGATAAGTGAACAAATGTTTTATATTTGAACTTTCAATTATTTTTTCCAAATCAAAAAATCTATAACCTAAATACTAGTAATACATATTCACAAGTTTAAAGTTAAAGAAAATGTAAATTTGAGCCGAAATTAAAACATCCTTTTTTAAAAGTAACAGTTTATGTAATACTTATTACTTACTCTTGTCATATCAGTTTTCAAGCCGGTACCATAAGAACCAAGAATGCGATCACGAACAAATGAAGGTGGAGGTGGTGGTGGATAAAGCAAGGCACGTGGTGGTGGAAGCGGTGGTAAAGCATCTCTTCCATATCCATACCTAAAAAAAGATCAGTTTTAAATACAAATTTCTATTTTTTTAAATTATGGCTACGAGTTAAAGAACAATGTGCGAAATAAGTTGTAAGGCTCACCCTTCACGACTGCACTCCCGAGACCAATGGCCACCCTTGCCGCACCTGAACAAAATTTCCCGTTTCATTTTTAATGAAATTCATTTCATTTCATTTTTATTTTATATATCAAACAAAACATGTGACTAGCAAGTTACTTCTAAACACATTTTCTTTAAACTAAACAAATAAACAGTATATACCTATAACACTGTTCTGGCATGCCCATTCCAGGTCTCTGACGAACACGGCTATTTGAAATTTGCACCTTGATTGGTTGACCATCCAACATATGACCATTTAAATCTTTAATGAGTCTGCTTACATCAGTTGAATCAATATGCTAAAGTTAAATAAAAGTAAATAAAAAAAAGTGACACTGTGATAATTCATTAATTCTGTAAATTTTTACAATTTGGTGAAACTGTTTTTCTGGATTTCCAAAGAAGACGACAGTAATTACATCTTATTGTATAGAACATTTTGGTTGATTTATGCTACAATCAGTTTTGTTGGAAATCCAGAAAAACAGTTATACTGAAAAGAAAAAAAAAGGCAAACGTGAAAATAAGATACAACCTTTTAGTTGCAGGGTCAAATTATGTAACAATACAAATTTTTAAATATGTTAGAATTAATTTAAATTAACGAATAGGTAAAACTGAATATATGTATCTAATACATTGAAATATGAAGAATGAATTTACAACAAATATAAGACTAATATAACCCATTAGATAGAATAACACTTACCACAAAACCATAGGTTCTAACAATGTCACATTCAACAACAGTACCGTATCTACCAAATAATTCTCGTACTTCATTGGCCTTTGTTGTTTCAGAAAGATTTCCTACAAAAATTTTTGTAGTTGGGGTATTGGGACCACGGCGACTAGTGGCAGCTTCAACTTTCATGGCTAAATCATTTACCATTGAACCATTCAAAGCTTTGATAGCTGCACGGCCAGTGTTATCGTCATCCATATGCTAAATTGGAAAATTCAAAATTTTGGATGAATAAAATATAGGTGTATATTATGTATTTGTATGAAAATTGATTATTTGTAATTTTTCTAAGTTCCAACACCATAAAATATTACAATTATATATTAATTTCTAAATACTTACAACAAAGCCAAAATTTTTCATTACATCACATTCAACAACTTTTCCATACTTCTCAAACAGTGGTCTGATATCACTAGATGTGGTCTTTTCAGAAAGATTTCCAATGAAAATCTTAAAAGTTCGGACACTGCTATTATTAAAACTTGTGTTACTTTCAGTATCGGACGGCATTTTTTCTTTTACTGTAAAACATAATATTTCATATAATAGGTATTAAATATTTTTAGTGTTCATTAAACATAGAGTTAGCATATATTGTAGTTCACATACTATTGAATATTTCAGCTGGATTACCTAGGATTGAAATGAGGTTTTTTAGGAGGTAAAAGGAATACTGAAATTCATATTTGAGAAAATTTCAAATGTTAAGGGCATTGTATGCCGCGATTGTCTAACACACGTGGAACATAGGAATAACGACCTAAACGCCCGACAAAAATTAAGGTACTTCTAGTTATTCGATTTAAAATATTTAAAGATGTTTGAATTGGTATACAAGTTTACATTGCATCGGTCGAAGCACTTTTTCCATTGTAGCAATATTTTGATGAGAATACATATTTTAAATCGAACAACTAGAAGTACCTTAATTTTTGTCAGACTTTAGGTTGTTATTCTCATGTTCCACGTGTGTTAGACAGATAGACAATCGCGGCATGCAATGCCCTTAAGAGAAAGTAACACCGGCAAATGTTGTCTCCGTCTTACAAGTGCAACATAGCAAATATACGCTTACCAGATCAAGTTTTGCTTTGTTAGTTTAAAAATTAGAGTGAATTGATCTATTATGAAAATTGATGAACATTATCTATGTTTGAATGTGGATTTTGATGATAATTCAGTATTTAAATGAGTTATGCACATTTTCAACTTACATATTATATTCACAACTAGCCAAAAAATTTAACAATCATAAAAAAATCCTTATAGATAATGTTTTTATCATCAAGTTTCACGATACGTTGATTTACTCTGATTTTTAAAATAACGAAGCTAAATGTGATCTGCTGAGCATACATTTTCTATATTAATGTCCTCATACACTGCAGAGGTGGCGGTAAATTGCTGCAGGACACATTTCACCACTCAATGCAGTGGTAAAGCCAAGACAATAGAATTTTACTGCTACCGCTGCAGTGTGTGGAGACCTTTACCCAATTGTAAGAGGGACACAACAAATGCTTGTGTAACGTCCTCTTAAACTTTTAGGTATGGAAATGCAGAACACAAATTAGCAACTTTTTTTTAAAATAGTAGGTACCTACCTCAAGCTTACAGATTTATATAGACTATTTTCTGAAAATAATTTTTGTATTAAAATGTATTTTTATTAATATGTTTTCTTAGTTTCGGTAATTTATTGATTTTTACTTGCGAGATAAGATAAAAAATAATTTTTATGGTTATTGTAGGTACTTAATGAAAACTATAAATTTGTTTATTTACATTGTATCTGGGTACAAATAGTAATTTAACAATATTATCACAATAATACGAAATAAGTAATAATATAGTTTCTGCTTCCTCTTTGTTTTAACTTAGCTGAAAGTACACTAAAATGGTTTTAAAAAAAATGTTTATTGCTTTTTATAAAAAACTAAGTTATACTGCACATGTGCATACCTTGAAAATGTTCTCAACATGTGTATTAAGGTACCTACATACTTCTTATTACCTCTCAAAAATCCCAAATCATTCAGCTGAAATATTTAGTTATACTTCTTAATATTAAAATAGTTAAGAAAACAAGTAGTTAGGTGTTAGGTACTCATATGCTAATAATATTGTTTAAAATACTAAATTGTCTCCTTAGGCAATAAGATTAATAAGGAGCTGAAAGTAGGGAGTTAACAGATGGATAATTATGTTAAGCTAGTAAGTTGTAATCATTTGGATTTTATTTTTACCAGAGTATAAAATATGTAAGTAGGTACTAGTGTTAAGTAAAGTATAATATTTTATGCAATAGTATTGTAGTTGGTAATCAGTTAGGTTAGGTTTAAAGTTTTAAACAAACAGGTGAGATGGATGTACAACATA
Organism: Nasonovia ribisnigri; assembly: GCA_027563435.1. Lineage (NCBI taxonomy): Eukaryota > Metazoa > Arthropoda > Insecta > Hemiptera > Aphididae > Nasonovia > Nasonovia ribisnigri. The sequence continues at coordinate 125,582 of JANEHU010000818.1, forward strand.
TCTACATAAACATAACTGAGAAGGCTTCAGCCCTCCCAAGATTGTTTATAAACCACTTAGATCTTAGAGACAACAATGAACATGTAGGTATGGATAGATAATATTCCTAACTTTATTTTGCCATATCTTAAAATTTTAAAAGTAACTATTACGAACAACCTACACAAAAAATATTTAGCTAGTGATTCAGTAGGTATAAAACCACAATATAAATATTTGGAAAAAATAATTATATTTCTAATAATATCATCAGTACCGATAGTACCTACACATTAGGTAATGGTGTAATACCTAATGGCTCGAAAAGTTGTTTTTATCTGGCAGTAATTTAATACTGATTGTTGATAGTTGATACTTGATGTAGGTGTACAAGCATTTGATTAGTTATTTGTACAGAATATTTTTAATTATTTTTAAAATTTTCATTTTTGTTTAGAGAGACACAAAATAATATTGAGCCTAATAAACATATTACAAATGTGATTAGAGTTGTGTTTATAAACTATAAACAAATAATATTTGAGAAATGTTTTGTTAGTATACCTAGGTATCTATTAAAGCAAAATAATATGACCTAACTCAGAAATATATCTTCAATATCATCGGTACCAATATATAAAATATTAAGATATACCTAAGTATTTTGAAGTAGTAGATATTAACTCACTTTAGTATTTCGTAGGTAACTCATCTATACTTTACATAGGTAGGCATGAGTCTAGGTATGATTTGTTCAATTTTGTCATGTTTTTATGTAATATTCATATAAATGAAGTGTTAATACCGTTTTTGAGTGACTGTCTCCATACCTTATTTTGGTATTAAAATTTCAAGATTCTAATCCTTCCCTCTCTCCCCGCCAAACTTAAAGACCTAATTAGAGTAATGCATGTTTACCTGTTATAACAAGTCAGTATTGAGTAAATCAAAAAGTTGCTTATTGCAAAATAGGTATGATATAAGTAGGTACAGATAGGTAATACATTGATTAGTACCTATCAATATATTGATACAACAGCAATTCAGCAGTACCCAGAGTAGTACTTGATACACAATAACTCTCAATACAAGTTTGAAAATTATTTGAACATTACTGTTTAGAATTGAGCTAGCACATTGAAGTAGTATTTGAACAATTCAAGCAAAACAACATCTACTTTTCGGAAATCAAGTGAATAAAAACTACGTGAAAGGTTTGATGACTCATTATTTATAGATGAGAGCGATATCACAAAATACATAGACACAAAGATTCAAAATTAAATTGCATTAGGGTTCCAAAGAATAATTCTACAGTCAATTGAAAATATAACTTTTACAAACAGACATGATCTGATCACGGATTACAAATGTTAAATACAAAAATGTAACGGAGACTGTCGAGCTTCGGACAGGTTCTAAGATGAATTTACTAAGAAACGCCAACACTGGCACACTTAAAACGCAGATCACAAGTACATTATAATCGTAACTCTTAACAGTCGCGCGAGTGGGACAACGCAAAGTCGCGGAGATCCGGCGGCTTATAATACTGACCGGCTGTCTCCTCGGCAACGGTGTCCTCTTCAGTGGTACAGTCAACCAATTGTCTGCCCCGTTTGTGGTCAAAATCTCGCATTTCTCGTCAACACTGTGATGTGGATCGAGTGTTGTTGTCGTTTGCGTTGTTATTTACAGTATTGTCGTGTGCGTTCAAGACAACAAGGGCCACCACGTCATACACTCACCACACACGGACGATACACGACGGAACGCAGCAGCAGCAACAGCAGCAAGCAAGCAACAGCAGCGGCAGCAAAATCGGCGGCGGCGTCAGTCAATCGGTGGCCGTACTGTAGTTGTTGCGGAGTGCACGCGACGGCCAAGACGAGTTTACGTTACGTGCAGATGTGTCTGGACGGCCAAGAGAAAACCGCGGCAAGAAACGAATGAAATCTACGAACGAATCACGAAAAAAAAAACAATGTCGAGTCGTCGACGCACGAACAGAACACAAGAGAAGGCGTCGGTGGCGGGCCTGGTGGGAGTCGGAGGGAACCAATTCTCGGATAAAACGTCAGTGTTGAGTGTACGAAATAACTATAAGCTGATGTGTGTGTGGTAAACAGTGCGTGTGTACACGGTAAATTGTGTACCTTTGCGTAAACGCGTGTAGCTGTGTGAGTGACGGGGTTATTGGTATTTGGTGCATGGAACCCGATGAGTCGCCGACGCCGCCGGGAGAGGGAGCGATTTCGCGACATCTTTGCTCGCTCATGGAACAACCGAACGCTTACCGCCGTCGTTTGTCTCTTCCATGATTAATAATTACGCTCTCAAAATAATATTATGCATACGTATTTTATTTTTTTTAAATAATTTTCCTTATTTTTAAAAGTAAATTGTGTCGTGTCGCGTTAATTAATGATATTAATTTAGAATACCTACCCGGGAAAAAATGCTCATTGCTGATCTCTTATCTAGAGACTTCTGTCAAGAAAGTTATCCCAACGAATTTAGCCACTCTTAAATAACACCGTTCAATTATGCTATAACATTTAAAATGATAAAGTGGTAAATTAGGTATACTTGGGAGATACAATCATTATTCGTCACAAGTTAAAACCGTTTATCATCAAGATTTTACATAAAAGCCACACTTATACCTAATAGACCACCATATATAGAGCCGAGAGGTATCCACGTCCAGGCAAGTACACAAGCGAAAAATTCAGGGGGGTGGGGGTTCATTGATGATTGATATAATTAATAAACTACACAACTATTAATTTTTGTTTGGTGGTATACGTGCCTGCCAACGTCCCACTTGCCACATAAGTCATAAATTTGTTTTTGTTTTCTGAAAAAAAAAATAATAGATTAACGACTAAAGATAGACCAAAATTAGACACCCCTCAATGTGAATGGGACGAAAAATTCAACCGAAGTGGTGTGACGATCGTATGGTGGGCACTATTGCCGCCAGCCCTGTTGTTATCATGTATGACGAATCATTAAGAGAAAGATGTCGTATCGTGTTAAAATAAATTATATTTTCGTATACGTATAATGTTGATACAATAATATGTTAGTAATTAGTATGTTACATACACTTGTACAATAGAGGTTATATTGTATATTACATTCATTATTATATAAATGAAGACACGTTTTTCACGCTTAAAATCATAGATCTTTTATAGGTCTATATATGCTTAAAACAAATTATAAGCCTTACGATTATCAGGAATATTTTATAGGTAGGCAACTTCTTATGCATTCTTCAATTGGTCATTGTTGGTCGTGCTAGTCGTCTTTCTGAAAAAATAAGTTTTAACTGTAGGTGTGCTGGTATGTAGGTAGGTAACTACTTAGTTTTACATTTATTTAAATTAATATTCAATTTGAGGCACTTTGGCTACCACACATTATGATTGGTAATGTTTTTCCCAAAATTTTTTTTCATGGTGATATTTTTTTTTTTTTTATTTTTTTTATTTATTATATTTCAAACCCGATTTTAAAGACAAAGCAAATGTTTGCTATATTTTTATATCGCTTTCAAATTTAACACGGGTTGGACACCCCTGACCATAACTATTAAAATTTAAAACATAATAGATACGTTTTTAACTACAAAATAATTTGAACATATTCGTAATTTTGTCAAAATTTGAATTTCAGGAGCTTATAAAAAATAGTAGTGTCTATTTTTTATATATTTAAATTACTATTATAGAAGTTATTATGTGGGGTCTTGTATTACATTTTCATGCTTTTTTTTACGAAGCTCAAAAGGCAAAAAGTTGTATCAACCCATTTAAAATGTTTTTCAAATGCTCATAAATAGTTTAAAATTAGTCCAAATATTTTGAAAAATGTTATGGACAAGTCTAGAAAATTATAATTTAAGTAAAAGTTTCTAGAATGCATATTATTTTTCAAATAATCATAAGTAACAAAACTATTAGATATATATTAAAATTAAAATGTATTTATACATTTTACAAAAAACGGTATAAAGTAATTTACAAATATTCATGATCTTAATGAATTTTGTAAAAATTTAAAATTACGATTACCTAATGATTATAGGTAATGAAATATATAAAAAATGATTATATTTAATTGTGGTGTATAAAACTTACCAGCATCCTTGTATTAAATTGTCAAGTTTTTTTATTTAAAAATAAAAATGATATCAATACATCATCCATAAATACAAAACATAGGTCGATATTTAACCATTACATATATTCATCACTCTGCTCAGAATCTAAAACTAATTATTTATCAATTATTCGTCTAAAATTGGAATAGCTTAAAATTATCAAATGTACTATAAAATATAATTTAACATATAATATCAATATTATTCAATTCAGCAATAATCCTATGAATGAATAAAAATAATATAATTATAAGTAATAACTACTATTAATTAATAATGATTAATGAGCATATAAACATAATATATGGGATATACCTACTGAGTAGATAAATATTTATACTTCTCTGTTCTGAATTATTCAGTTATAACTTTCCTGTTTATATCTATTATATATTCTGTGAATAGTGTGAATATTCTATATTATAACTATTAATAGGTATTACTTTTTGCATTTATAAATACAATTTGATAATTTCTGATTGTTATTTTTTAAAATTAATTTTTACAAAATAAAATACATTTTAAATCTTTGGCTTTATGAAAAAAAAATCACTTAACGTGACAATAAAACTAATTATACATTTAATAACAAATAATAAGAACATCAAAAATATGAGGTATATTAGTGGTGGGAGATTCGGGGAGAATACTTCTCGTTCATGCCATCCATGCAACTTCACCAACTGAATTTCAACTATACCTACCTATAATAAGGATTCAAGTGAAATCACTTTATTAGGTACTTGTATTATGCTTGTTTGAAAAACCAAATTTGTATATGAAATATATTAAAATGTTATTAGAAAATGTAGTGAGTGGGAAATGTATCTTGACCCTTTAGGAGTTCATGTAGTTTTTTGAAAAGGCTGTGATTGGAGCATTAAAGAGTCGTATTATTGTAAATCATATCTGTATAAAATATGCTATTATTGCCTCAATCAAAAATTCAAAACACGCATGAGAAAATTTTGAGTCCTGTATTTGAAAATATGTATAGAAATAAAAATAATTTCAGTATATTTTCTAGAAAATTTGATAGTTTGGCATTTTTATCAGAACACACATTTTTTAGAAGGAAATAGGAATCAATTTTTTAAGAAAATTTAGGTATTATGCACCGTAGGCAACAAATTTAGTCGATATTTTGATACCACTATTATATCTATAGGTTTTATAGTCAACATGTGGTTAGTATAATTTAAAATCCAAATAATGGTATCTGACTCCAAAATATTCAGCTACCACTGATTCATCAATATGGAATTTCCATCAAACCAATCAGAAAGATCTAACCATAATTTTCCTTTCCAAAAAGAGATGAACAGAACGGTTTTTTTTAATACTACACACATAAGGCGTATAGGTACAGGTAGTAGGTATAATATATCTCATTTATTACCGGAGTCAAAAAACTGTAGGTACTATAGTTACGCCTAAATAAAAAAACAAGTTTTTTTCGAACCAAATATGCATGTGAACTTAAAAATCACCTTAAACGGCATAAACCAGTTTTTCAAATAACTGCTATTGAATAATTTTGATATCAGGATCTATAGTGCGAGTTGAACTTGTCTAAAATGGCTTGTGCGGCTTCGATAGATTATCGTTATATATGAGCATGTAGATGAAACTATATGTTACATTTTTTGCATTACGAATTTACACAGACGACGCGAAGGCTTACAAACACAAATTAAATTTTTAAGCAAGTATGAAGTAGTTAAGACTACGTCTATGTGCACAAAACACGATACATTTTATCAGTGAAAGCTTCTTCCGTGAAGGAGAACTAACAGTTTTATTTTTTTATGGGTTTGAAGAATTTTTTTTTGTGAAAGCTTTTTGAATTTATAGTTGCTATCGTCTATCTAGTACAAAAAAACAACAACTATAAATTATAAAAATAAAACATATTAGGTAATAATTATATAGGTACCTACCTAGTTAATTTAATATTAAAAAAAAATTAAAAACTTGAGAACAATTTTAATTGGTTATAATATTATATACCTAATTTATACTATTTAAATATATATAGTATATATTGAAAAAAATTCCATAAAAAATTTTCAATTAAGTATAATTTAGTAATTTTTACTTAGGTACAATTAGCCACTAGAGTCTAGATTTTTTGTATTACAAATAACAATTAATCGATATGATATACCATATGGATACTTAAGTATTAATACTACTTTTTCATATATTTTATGATGTTGTTAAGTACAAATGTAGATATAGGGAAGAAATCACTTAGCCTTGGTTTTCCTAATTGGTTATTGTTTAAATGTATTGAAAGGAAAGTATATTAATTTAAATTTAATTTACACAATATTATTTTTAACTATGATTTAATAAGACATTAGACCAGTGACGTACGCAGGATTTTTCAAGGGGGGGGGGGGGGCTTGAAAATTAATTACTGATCTTTTTAGGAAAATTGGTATGCAAATTAAATGTTTTTGCAAAAATGAATTCATTCTGGTTAGACGTTTATTAATTTACGACAGTTGAAACTTGATACATTTTTTTTTTAAGTAATACTAATAGGGTAATGGGGGGTCAGCTCGTTTGTCTACCCCCCCCCCCCCTGCGTACACCACTGCATTAGACTACATAAAGAGTTTAATAATCATATAAGCTCAGTGAGATGATGAGATGAATAATATTATTTTTGTCACGCTTGTTCCAGAAGTTAAATTTTTATGTCTGTTAATTCGTTGGAATTATGACCTTATATGTCCACCGGACAGTAAATGTTTATCAATGTGTTACTCCATATTATTCCAAACAGTACATAAAATTATAGTGCATTGCAATGGACCAATTAGACTGATAAATATATTTATAGCCAATAATTTAGCTAGCGATAATGATAAAACTTGATTTTGTCTACATGTACCTATATGATACTTGACGATTGAAATACCCACTCTTTGAATCTACTCGTAAATGTTTTAGTTATTATGACGTTTCATAAAATTCCCGGATATTGTTATAGAATATTGACTGAATATCAACAATTTATATTTTAAATGCAAGAAATAAAATTTTTTTTTTTTCGAAAACAATAAATATTTTATTATTCGCTCAGTAATTAATTGGTCTATATCGCAGAGATGGGAAGTAGAGATGTGTTGGTCGAATGGTCAACGGATCACATTGAACGGGTCTAAGTAGTGAACGAGACCAGATCACCGAATTACTTAATTTGGGTCGCTAAATACCGTTCGTTTTTTTTTACATCTGAATATTATTATTACTCTGAGATCTGAACACACAGAACGACTGAACCGCGGTCACCACACGTTGAATGTGATAACAAATCGAATCGTGATTCGTGATGATAATAATATCAAAGAATATAGTCACGATTTCTTGATATTATTGTAATAATGTAATATATTATTATTGTAACTGTGTTTGGAACGTTCTCTAAAAAATTGAATTTGTATACGTTCAGTCCGATCACTAGTTCTGAGTTGTCCAGTGCTCAAAAAAGGAACTCGTTCACGTTCACGTTCATTGAAAACACGAATGCGATCTTTTAATTTTTTATTTAACTTTTATGTATCGTTTAAAAATTAATACAAAATCTTGGAAATCATAATCGAACTGTTTTTTTATTTAACTGGACATGCACGTATTTTATTTTTATAATTTGTAATATATTATATACATAATATAATAGTATTAAAATCTAAATAGTAAATACATCTGAACGTCTTAAAAATCGTTCAAATAATCAAATTCATTAAATATATAAACGTCGCTCTCGTTCACGTTTTATTTGAAAACAAAGAATGACGTTCACTAAAAATGAACGTGCATTCATCATCATCAACGACGTTCTTTCCAAACACAGAATTTATATAATACTTTCAACTTTAAACTTTGTAGCTTGTGATTTTCTTTAACATAATTTTGTAATTTGTTACTTAAACATTATTATTTATTAGTCTACGTATACAATAATAGATGAGTAAAGTTTATCAATTTTTGAACCAATAGCTAATAGGGTACGGGAAAATAGGATAAAAAACGAACGAATAATATTGAACGAATCATATGAACGGGACTTTTCGATGACCCGATCCGAACGAACCGGATCCTTCAATAATTGACCCGTTTTGCTCATCATAAACTGGACGCATCTGACTTGCGTGCCTTTTTTATCTGGACTTTGCCAAACTAGATTTTTGCGAGGAACTCACCAGTTATCAACTATTACACTGCATTCATATTTTATACAATATGCAGTTTGTTTTTCTAATAATTTATTGTCAGTGTCGTATATGTATTATAAATTCCAATAAAAGAGAATTAATCCAACTATGATGATAATTAAAATTATCACCTAATATAGTAATAATATAATTTATGAAGGTTTTAAAATATGCGATGAATACGGCCACGAATCAGACACTCACTATACCTACATGAAAATACCACTTAACCGTAATGCAGTTACTTTAATTATTATTTATTATAGCTAATTATTAATGTTTACCTAATTAGTAATAGAGAAAAATGGATATCCCACGCCCCAAAAAATGAATATCCTTGTCTTTCGTATATTAATTATAGGTAAATTGGTACCTACCTAAATAGGAACAACAAAAGAAAGTGATTGGGGCTTCATAAAACATAAATGTATCCAATTTATTATACTATCAGTCCAATCATGTTTATAAAGATTTCTTTTTTTAAATATTTATATATAATTATATATATATAAACTCGAAATTTGATTATTAATCAAAATATTAAATATTTTAACAGTAAGTAAATAAATAAAAAAAAACGTTGTACCTATGTATATATATATGGAACATCAACAAATTATACAATGTCAATAAACCTTATGTTTGAGTATATACATCGTTAATTAAATTGTAATATTTTTCTGAGTTGAATTTGTTGTTTTCAGTTTTTATATAACCCTAACCTAATTTGTTTCTGCTTGCAACTAAATTTCTTTTAGAGTTATACCAAAAACCAAAATCGATCATGTCAAAAATTGGTTTTCCGTAAAAAATCACGTTTTTTTCTTAATTCTTCATATGTTTTTCACGGCGCTTTTGAAAACTACTGGGATATTTTAACTTTTGACCCCCAAAGTACCAACTAGATTCATTTTCCTACCAAAAAAAGGTACTATTGAAGAAAATCGAAGTATTTTTACTGTCCTAAAAGGTGATGACAGACATAAAAAAAACTAAAAAAAAAACTAAAAATAAAAATAAAAAAACACACATCATTATAAAATCAATACATTCATCGCTCCGCTCAGAATCTAAAAAGGTTATATTTTTCTGAGATTTCTAAATCAAATAATAAATATCATCAAAATAAAATTTACATGAAATGCGTGTAAATATAAATATCATATTATCATGCAGAGGTTTCGTTGGAAAAGGGGGGGGGGATATATCTGCTATAGTCTATAGGTAATGGTTTAGGTAGTACCTATGAATGCTAATAAATGAGAAGTTGTTGACAGACGGAAAGATGGGACACGCGTGTGACGTGCATACATATTACCTATATATGCTGCAGAGTTCGAGATTTATTAGGTCAATAAGGTGATTAAAAGAAACTGCAGTTATTATAATGATTTTTTCACACATTTACAATTTACATTCATATATATATATATATATATAATATATTAATACGTTAAAGACATATGAATTGGAAAATTAAATACAATGACTGAAATAAAATATATATATGGTTCAAAATAAAATAAAAATTATTAAATTTTAAATAAAATATAATAAAAACAATTAATTAAAATTTAATATTTTATTTAAATTTAAGTTCATATCAGAATAGTTGTATTTATTGAAATCAAAAGTGCTTTAATGCTTTAATTTTTAAGTCTATATAATATAAAAATAAACCTTTTTATTTTTTTGAATTGTTTTAATATAGGCATCTACAATAGTTTATTACAACTAAAATTTTTTTTAAATATTTAAATTTTAAAGCACTTTCAATGATATATAACTTACATTTTATCTAATACAATATATAAATAGTAGAAAATTGCTACGGTTGAAATCGTAAATGATCACATCATTAAACAATTTAAACATAATTTGACTATTAGCCCAGGCAAGATAGTACATGATAAATGTATTAGTAATCACTAATCACTAATCACTAATCACTAATCACTAATCACTAATCACTAATCACTAATCAATATAACATGAACTATAAAATAAAGAATAAATTAGTTTTTCTTTGATAATTTGAGATTTTTCACTACTGACTGAGAAAAATTACTATATGTAAAATCAAATTAAATATTTAAGTCTTATTTGTACAGTTTACGAATATAAATGTCAATTGGAAGGTTATCACGATTACCGATACATATTTAGAACTCATACAAATGTACTGTTAAATAATCAATAATTGCTAGAGTTTGGTTAACCAATTTCTAATCATTAGATATAGGTACACTATAGAAATCAATTAGTGCACTCAGTAGTATACCACAGTCCACATCATGGACTATAATATTATTAGTTTAAAAGATACCGAAATATTGTTATACCTAAAGTGAACCTTAATACTAATTGTTTGGAAGTATACCAATAAATATGTGATTGACCTTTTTACGTCGGTAAAATCAGAATAATTGTCTACTATAGTAACTTGGCTTTCACAAAATATCAAATACACTTATGCTACTTGTACTTGTTTTCTACTAGTTTTATGAACTTTGCAACGTGTCGATGGGATATCGTGATAAGGAGGTGTGGATATTAATACCATCATCTAAAGTCATTGACACCTTGAGGATATAGTTAAAATAATAATAATAATAATACAAAAACTGACGATTCGGTGGCGGCAACGGCCTGCACTGGTATAAGGTTACACTGGAATACCAGTGTTAGGAGATCGGAATCCGATTCACTTTCACGATGAAAAAAATTTCTCCGAGACAATATGTCAACGAGATTACGGTGAACCTGAAAACGCGATCCGTCGTAAAAATTGCGATAATTATATCTTTGTGTCCTTGGCGGGAAAGCTGCAGATGGTGTACGAAAGCCGTACTCACCGGCAGATATTATAGATACACAATGATATGAATATCGATGATTTCGTATTCTCCGGTTTGGCTTGGAAATGAGAAGATATATGGAGAGAGAAAGAGAAAGAAGAAAAAAGTGAGATGGATATATTTATATACGTAGAGAGAGAGAAAGAGAGCGAGAGAGAAAATTATGTTCACGATATTGGAGGGGTAAAGTGAGTGGTGCCCAGGAACTTATAAATATTGGTTGGCCGGTGACCCAAATATCATTCGTACATATCCATCGTGACCTTGGTCGTGTGTGCCGGGCATGCCATCTTCTTAACCGTCCAGTAGTATAATATTAGTTAGTTTATACCGTACCTATAGCCAGTGCCCGTCTATTGCGCGACGTTTAAGTTCAACAACGGCACGCGTTTTTTCAGTCGTCGGTCATGGCCGGATGCTGAACGTTACTAAACTATAATTTATTGGAATTTACATAACGTGATCAATTTACATTTAAAGTAAGTACATTAAGTATTATTATAATATCATTATTCATTAGATACATACTACATTTCGTTGTATAAATAATACGGAAATCGTTGAAGGAATGCGACGTTACCGGAAGCAAAATACGAGTCTAGATATATATTTTTATTCTAAGATCGGATATAGAAAAATTTTGGTTCATTTATGTCGGGTTGCACGAACAACCACTAAACATTTAAAGAATCAATAGTTAGCTAATGGTCCCTTAAACATGATTTAGTGGTTGATCCATTAAGTTAATGTATTTTTAGGGTAGCCGGGATTATGGTTTTATTTTTAAGAACTTAAAAAGCTCAAAAAGTTTCATTTAGCAATTCTAAATTCTATATAATAATTCTATTCTAGGTAATAGAACAATGCATTAGTATATCGTAAACATTGATTTTTAAACTTTCATGCATTAGTTATCAATAAAGCACGAAAAACTATGAATGAATAATATAAACAAATACTTAATTATTTGAAAACATTTTGACGATTTTTAATTGAACTCATTTGGTTAAGGTTATTATAAATAAACCACAAATACTTTAATGATTATTATTTTTTTTAAATAATTATTACCTACATCATACATTTACCAATTTCCAATAGTATAGGTATTGTCGTAGGTAAACAATATGGTTGTTCCATTTTGTGATAGACAACAATAAATTAACTATTTCAGGTGAATATATAGGTATTCTGTTAGGTTAGATACGAATTAAATATTAGCTACAGTAAAACAGTATAATATTAGATCAATCATGCAAGGTCCGTTTAATTTTGTAATCTCAAATCATTTTATAGCTAGGCATCTGTCGCATATCCGATTGTGATTATGGTTGAAGTTGTAAACACTTATTTCTTTATCGTATGCCTACTTTTTCGCTTAGCACCTATCGCAATAATAATATATCCTGGTTTGTTCTACTGACCGGGTCAGTAAATTGTATTCAAAATTATACAGTTCTTGCACTTTCTAATTTTATTTATTTATTAAAATAAAGCTAATAACACACAGGAAATACATCGCGTGAATTGTTCCAACAGAAGAATGGCTTCTTAAGAGTTACGAAAACGGAATACTAATGATGATTATTTTTGTTCGTTTCGAATACGCAAGTTTAAGTCGACCGACGACCGATTTGACATTTAATAAATTCGTTTATTATCCTGTGTAATATCTATTTAACTGTGTGAATATCTTTGAAAGTTCGATTAATAGGCATACCTCACATAATTATTGTAGTTTTATATTGTCAACAAAATTATTTTAGTACCATGAGCCATGTCACTGTATTTTATAGGGAGTCATATTTTGTCTTATTGAACTCTGTTTAGTAATAGCTAGATAGGAGGTACACCTAAGTGAAGTTTATTAAATAATATGATTACTTTTACGGTATAGCCTGTAGGTTTATATTAGCTTATAATATGTACACCGTAAACGATGTATGTGATGTGCCTATTATACTACATCAACGATTTACGCGTATACTCCTACGTAAATAGGTAGTTATAATACAAATAATGAGTATGGGTAATATGTAGTTATTAAATAGCGACTCTACAGAAACCATCCACCGGTCATCGTTTCCATATTATATTAATTATATTTTTGTGGCACACTTTTTATTGACACTTTTATTTAAATATTTAAAAGAATTTAAGTAAAAACATATGCTTTATAAAAAAATGTACAGTTTTGTATAAAACTAATAACAATTTTAAAATTAATTTTGACATGGCTTAACATAAAACGCGCACAAGACTACAGTAATATATAATACTACTATATTTCAAATAAATTTAATAGTAGTATTTGACCACGATAACTGAGAACATATTGGAAAATTTAAGATTATAATAATAAAAAACTTTACTTTTATTTTCAACAGTACCTATGTACGTGTTATACACTATTTTTCGATAAAATTTATGACAGATATACTATATAGATTACGAAATGAGTCTGATACGATATGCCATACGCATATATATATTACAGTTCAACGAAGTTATTTAAATGTCTTATAATTTTCATATTATACTCAGGTAATAATTTTTATCAATAAACAAATTGAATAGTTATGAACATCAAATATTAGATACCTAATATATAGTAGGTTTAGTGAGATATCAACTCAACTGACAACCAGTGAATGGTGCACCATGATTGAAGCCATTTGAAGTTAACTGATATTTCAATGCACCTACTGTATAAAAATAAAATATGCTTGAAACTCATGTAGTTGAATGTTTTTAAAAGCGTTATCATGTAAAATGTCCACGGAATAAATGTATATTTTATTGTACCGCATTAAATTAATACCTACTAAAAATATTTTTATTTCAAATAATAAATAAATTTTTTTCGTTTATCTTCATCGCTTGTCAAAAGGATTCAAAAAGATCATCGTACAGTTGCACATTAATTCACACACACACGAATACACGCATACGTGTTTTTCTATGTGCTCCAGTGGTTCCGATTAGTTAGGTAGCGAAAGCAGTCTATAGACTTTCTTCCGTATGCCCGTGTTGTACAGATAAACCGGATAATAATAATATAAGTCTCTAACCGAACGACGTCTCGCGCAGTAATTATATTATAAACCACTTTCTTTCCGGTCGCACCCGAAATACAGATAAACACTGTACTTCGCGTGTACCTATAATACCCACAATTTCACTGCAAAACATCGTCACCGTAGTCCGGTCAAACAACCAGCAGACCAATACCTTTCCGATCGAATTCTCTGTTCGTTAATCATATATTACCTATAAATATGCTGCAATTCGAGATCGGGGCTTTCACTCGGAAGTTAGAAAACCATCTTCATAGCCCGACAAATATGAAATGAAACTTATCTCTCCATACTTGACGTTATACTTACCCTTTGTGGTTAGCCTTCGAAGATGTTGATGGCGAGAGCAAACTCGTAATCCGGTCAAAACGTCGCCATCGTAACACACGGTAACCACTAACCACTATAGGTATTTAAGATGTTTTAGATATAACGTTTAAGTGATTTTCGTTTTTAATACGATCCTTAGGTTATGATCAACATCATTTAATATCAAGATTCACTGGGCGAAAGATTAAACTCGTAAATATTTCGTTTAAAAACAAAAAATTTAATTTTCTTTTTATAAAACTTGCTAAAAATGATTCCTTACCTAGCTAAAATATTGTGAAACAAATAATAACTATATTGTGTATAGTATATACGATATTAATATATATAGGTTATCTTATCAAAATATCAAATATTGTATAAATACCTTTTTCTTGAAAATCCGCTGCAGTCGTTCTTGAAAGATAGGTGGTTACTGGTGAGGATTTAATTTTAATAAAGGGTTCAATAAAAAAATTTACTCTTTTGTATTATAAAAACTTCAGTTGACAATACAAATAAAAGAGTAGAACCAAGTAGTCTGCAGATTCTAAATTAAAACCCCAGTTTGTAATAGGAAAATATAATTCAGAATACATTGTTTAAATATGTTAGTCATTACATATATTTGTACTAATGATCGCGATTGTCCTTTTCATACGTATTCACCGTTCCTTAAGCATCTTAAACTAGTTACATTAGCTGATCGTAGACATACTGCTAATCTAAACTTTTTGATGAAATCATTGAATTGGAAAATGTATCACCTTATTACTTTTTCAAATTCCTTTCAGCCCCTGTAAGTTTTACTCGTCAATATTATTTTCTTTTTAACCTTCCTATGGTTCTTCGACCAACTATAGTTTTTTTTATTATTAATCTATAAAAAACAACATTGAAAACAAAGGTTATTAGTTACAAGTAAGTTATGAATTTATGTGGTTAAATACAAAGATAAGTTATATAATTAGTTGACTTCAATTATAGTTTGAATGAACCACTACGACGTTGTGTGTCTATAGCCAATTTTGACCTCTCCTTTTTTATTTTGTGATTACATGATTAACTTTATTTTGTATACTTAAATTTAATTTTACACCGAATTTCGGTTATAATTTTAATTAAATGTGCTGATTGTAAATTTAGCATATTTTGCCATATGCCCGTATTGTATAATTAAGAATAAAATAAATAGTGTACATCTTTATAGATCCAAACTTAATATCTATACTTGAAACGTATTCTGAAATAAAAGTATACTTCACAGTCAAGAAAATAAAATAAAATTTGTTTATATTTTTCAGATGAAAGTAGTTCTAACTGTTTTAGCACTCGTGACCACCTTAGAGCTGGTACTAGGCATACCGGTTTATGGTCCTCCGCAACCGTTGCCGACTTCACACAAGTACAGGTCTCCAAATGGCGCACCCATCCCCGCCAAGTATCCCCCTCATTCTAGTGGTCATTCGGGAAAAAATGAATTCTATTCTAAATTTAATCCTCATTCACTACCACCGGGATTACGTGGACCCGCACCCCATCTCCCACCACCATTTTCTAAACATCCTCATCTGCCACCACCCGGCAAACATCAACAACAGTATCAACAACAAAACCCACACCAAAATCAACAGCAACATCAACATCATTATCATCAACAACAACAACAACAACAACAACAACAACAACAACAACAACAACCACACCACTCACCTAACAACTTACGACCAGTAGGACCACAGTTCCAGTCGAAACCGCACTTGCTACAGAATGGTGCTCCTCATCATTCTCCTCAACAGGGTCAAGTTAATAACGGCCCTGAACAGCGAGTACAATTAGTACCATCGAGACCTACTCCTAAGATTACCAATGTCTGGACGGGACCCAAATTGTCCGGATCACCCGATTTCCCACCGCGTTTCCCGGATGCCACCAATTCCCTAGCACCGGTGACCACTGCTCCGCTTCTGGAAAAACCCAGGGGACCTTACATAATCAATAGCGACGACGAGAGGGGCCCTATCAAGACTATACCGGCGCCGAACCTGAACCCAGCAGACAAACCAGCTAACTTCGAAGAACAATTGTACAGGGCACAACACCAACAATCGTACGTTCAACCTTTGGACAATTCGATAACCGACGAAAAACCCTCTTACCAGGTACATATAAACAAGTATATAAAATCTGTTACAGTTTCAAATAATTTATTAAAAATGTAAATGGATAAGTACATTTACTTTATAAATATAATAAGGTAGTTATAGTATAAGTATTTATTAGTTATTAAACATATACATTTCTATATTGACAGCATACAGTAATGTACATAATATACTCTATAATAGGTACACCTCGAGAAGCCCACAAAAATTAAATAATATAGTGCAGTTTATAAGAATATATGTATTTATCTAGACGTGGCAATAATGTTTTAATATATGGTTAGGTCACCATAATTATTATATGTTTTCTATTAGCTTAGAATGTATCCGATATACTCTCATGAAATATCGATAGACAATAATGTAATAGCAGGTATTGGCACCTAGTTAATTATAGTTTAAAATTTGTCTTTAAAATATATTCGTGAAAATATTAGTATTACTTTCTCTCAAAATACAACAATAGAAATTATAAGGAAATAATAGGTAACAAAAAATCAAAATTTAAACTTATGCGAAACGCAATAATAAAATTTAAATGTGTAATGTCAGTTTCATTATAATAATATGACATTAAATCAGAGAAAGGAAAGAACGATTGTAAATACTTATATATAATAATCAGTAGGTTCTAACAAAGCGTATCTAGTACCTATCTAACTACCTATATTATGCCACTCATTGACAGTAGGCAAATGCATTCATAAGTGCACGCGAGATATGTACATAACATATTATTAGAAAAAGTATAAAAATACAAAATTATAACTGTTAAAAATATTGACCACTTTTTATTATTCTATAGGTACCTAACTATTTTGCTGGAAATCTGGTCCTATTTTTTTTTTATAATTACCACAATTATAAATTTGAACCGGTAAATCGATATTATTATAGATAAAAGTTTCATAAAGCATGGTGATTTCTTTTTTGTTTCAAAACAATGACTGTAATATTTTTAAATTTCCAATGAGAACTTTACTGACTGGTGTTTTAGATATACCACAGGTTTTTAAAATGCTGTAAAAAGTAAAATTGTAATACAAATTTAAAATATGTATTTGCACTATATTTAAAACATTTAGAGTTTATGAAATGAATTCCACTAAATAGTAGTGTAACAAAAATTAATTTAATTTCAATATTAAAAAAATTATTTTGTACCCAGAAAAACTGAAAGAGTTTGAATTTTGTTTCTTGTTTATTTTAAAATGAAGTAGGTAAATTTAGTTTTCCCAACTAACCAAATTAACTAAATAGTCAATTGAATTGCATTAATTAATTAATTTGAAAACCATTGAGATCAAAAATCGATAACGATATATCGAATATAAAAATGTGCTATAATGTAATCTAAACAATTGAATTAGTGTTACAAGTTTAAGAAAACATTCTTTGCTAAAAGAAACACGATGTACTGACATTCGTTAACCTCAGTAATTTGTATAGCGAGTAGGATCATTCTTATATCATGATTGAAAACATATAAATATTATTTAATATTACGATTTACGAGATTATAAATTATATTATAATTATGATATTATGTGCTAATCTTTGTATTTTATCTTATATATATATATATATATATATATATATATACCATTTTTTCATGTTTATTTTGATTTGTGAAAAATACCATTATTATTATTTTATTATTATATATCGTATCTGAATTGATTCTCACAGTATACCGTGTTTCAGGTAACCGAAGAGCCGAATGGTTACAAACAATTTAGCAGCCAACCGTCGCAATTCGGCCAGGACCTGGGAATAACGTCATCGGCCAAAGTGCCGTCCAACACAGACTCAAACTCAATTCCAACCGTACCACTGGACATCGCACTGCAACAGCACTTGGAAAATCAACATCATCAACAGCTGTCAGCTGAGCATATTGGATCCACGGATACATTGACGCCACAAGAGTTGTACTCGCTGTTGAACAGTAACCAGGCTGCTGCCGTGGTACCGCAGGCCACATACATGTTACCGCAACCAGTCATGTACGCTGTACCGCAACCACATTCGTTGGACATGCAAGTCGGCCACCAGCTCCAATACCAGGCGCAGCCAGTCCAACTACAGTACGCACAACAGCCTGAAGCCACAGGTGTTCAGTTGCAGTATTCGCAACCGGCCACCGCCGATCTCCAGTACTTGCAACCGCAAACGGTCCAATACCAGCCACAAGCAGTCCAATATCAACCACAAGCCATCCAATACCAGGCTCAATCCGACCTCTTGCAACAGTCGTATCAACAACAATCGGCGGAACAGTATACCGCTCAGAGTGCTGCTGCTGATGTATCCACGCAAAAACTACAACAGCAACAGGAGCTTTTACAACAGCAACAGGAGGAGCAACAGCAACAACAGGAGCAGCAGCAGTATTCGCAACAACAACAGGTCCAGTTACAGCAACAGCAACGTGAGCAGCTAAAACAACAACAACAACAACAGGCGGAGCAGCAGCAACAACAGCAACAGCAACAACAACAGCAACAACAACAGCAACAACAACAGCTGGATAACGACGTTCAGTACCAGCAGGAACAGGATGACTACGAGCCCAGGAACGGCGAAAAAGGATTAGCAGAACAACCACCCACAGCAGTGCCGGAGGACGATGAACACGATCAGAGGAAGTTGCAGAGCATCCGAGACCAGTATTACTCAGCCGTCCCCAACGAACAGACAGCTAGCGTTCTGGCGCAGATCGCCCAGTCGGCGGCCAACAACGACGAGCCGAGCCGAGTAGCGGATGTGGCGAAACCCGCGGAAAAGTCGACTACCGATCAGTCGGTGCAGATGCACACTTCGGTGCAGATTCAACAGTCGGTGCCACTTTACGAGGGCACGTACGCGTCGTCGAGGCGCTCAAACCAGGAGTATGTGGACGAGGGTGGCGAGACCGACGAGCTGATGGAAGGCAGCGAGTCGGTGGCCGTCTCCGAGTCGTCGGCGTCGTCGGTCAACGGGCACGCTCCCAATCAGTTCCCGTATAGCGCGGCCAAGATAAACGCATTCGCCGCCAACTAGTCCTATAGATAGCTACAGTTTTCTCCGTCCGGATACGAATGATGTGACTTCAATATTTGAACTAGCTCAGATATCATAAAAGCTATTATTATATCTAAAAGTGGCACTATATTATTTTATAATTAATATTTTTTATTTTTTATTTACTAATTTATTTTTTGAAGACAAACCCTCGATGTCCGTCGTCATATTTGGATCGCAGTGAAATGTATTTGTTGTTTGTATTTATTTTTGTGTTAACACTTGATCGAAACGGACGGCATCGACACTCGGATAAGCGGTTTCGTCGAACGCGCAGACACGCTAAATTATTTATTTATATTATTTTTATTTTTATACGTTTATAGCTTAGTTAAATTAATATGCTATTTTTTTAAGACTAAATTACGTGAACGATTGCTCAAATTTGAAATTACGACGAAATTACGTGAAAATTTTCTCGACGTAAACAGGCTGAATATTTTGTAGATAGACTTGAACATGAGTTAGATGCAGGGTTGGGCATGATACTCAAAAAAATGTATCATGGTAAATGATACTTGATACATGCATTTAGTGTATCCTAAATATTAGATACAAGATACATCGTGAATGTAGAAAAGATACAAGATACATGTAGGTATTAAAGATACAAGGTACTCCATATTTTATATTTACAATTTAATTGTATTACTGTCTATACATCAATACTTATAAAGTCGTAAATATTAAATAATAACACAATAAATCAATAAAGATTATAGATTTATAACTAATACATCACTATTTATGAATTACATCATTCAAGTCATAAATGCATAGGTCATAATTCATAACTCTTAATTTCATATAAATAATACAATACGTTAAACATTATACGTAGGTACATTAATACACATAATAACTAATACACCATAATTAATAATTTACATACAAATTACATCTTAATTTTGACTTATATATGTGTTAATGTGTTATACGGTAAAAATGAATATACAAATTAAAAATGCTATAGTTAGTTTAGTTAGCTACTCTGTACTTTTTATTTTATTTTTTACTTAATGTGGAAAGACCTATTCAGTTACACTCATATCTAAGTAGCTGGTTCATATTTTATGAGAACGAAAATTCCAGTTTAGTTACTTTTATACTAGTATAAAACGTATTATGATTTATGAATATGATACTAGACACTACAAAATACAATTGTATCTTAGATACTGCCCAACTCTGGTTTCATGGATAACCTACAGACTTAATAAGTTCAATTGGTGCAAAAACAGTTACGCCTAAATATAAACCGTTAGCCCTATCACAACTCTAAATACTTATTTCAATATAGGTAACGACATATACAAACTACATGATATATTTATTGAAAACATTTAAGTTAACTTGATATTTTATGTAAATATAGAATATTAATTAAGAATATAAGAATAAAGACATTTTGGAATGGTTCGTAGAACTTAATAAAGATTTACAAGGTTACTGCAGTCTACTGTGTATTTATTTACCTCTGTATTGTTACTTATAATAATTGTAGAGTACGAATACCTATATCCTATTTTTTTTTTTTTATATATTATTTACTAGCTGTGCAGCTGTGAATTCACTTAGAAATAATTATAACAAATTTATGAGTAAATAATAAAAGAGTGTTGGCAGTTCTGTAGAATTTTATTTCCTATATACTGCTATTATATGGTAAACTGTTAAACACAACAACTAATATTGTTTTTATAGTTAAATTATAGTTATGTGGTTTAAAAATAATGTTATAATGTTATATAGCTATGTGTTGTTTAAATTTAAATGAATTGATAATTGTTGATCTTACAAGTTACAACCCCTCAGACAGTGTTAATGTAAAATACAGAACCGAGATACCAGTGCTGTATTTATTGTTTTGTGATGGGTGCCATTTTAATTATTTGGATTTTAAAAATAATAGTATCAGATATATATATATAATTTGAAAATCATACAATTTAATAGTAGGCTTCTAATATATAGTTTCAAAGGCAGATGAAAAATATTAATATATTTTTTATTGCATCTCCGGACTTCACCATATAGGGTGCAGCGTCGGACAAAAACCACAGCGCATCATCGTGTCTTACTCCTTCCGGCCACAGAATATTCATCGATTTATAAAATAATTTGAAAATCGTCATATGGTCAGCTTTTTAATATTTTTTTTATAAGTATTTACAGTTCGAATTTTTACAAAATTCATCAAAATCTCGAAAATTTTCAATCATTGTAATTCAACAATTATAAAATGGTCAGTTTTTATAACTAAGGGTTGAAAATTTAAAACAAATAGATTCTAATAAATAGTACATACTGTAATCAAAAAATCAAAAAAATATATAAGCAAAGATATTTTTTACAGACGTTTTAAGTTCAAATTTGGACAAAATTGCATATTAAAATCAACGAGTAAAATTATATATTATAATATTTTTCTAGCATCACTGATAAATTTAGGTAACCTACTGTACAGCAGAGTGACATCTACTTGACCCCCTTTTTTCTCTTTTAGTTAACATAATATTCATAATTTAATTTGTAATTGTACTATACATAGTACATTATCATATTGTAATATGACTTACAGTCTATACATTTGAAAGAAATAAATGAATACAAGCAGGATCAAAAATTAAATTCTGAATTTTGGGGGGAGATGAACCCATCCAGCCTTCTCATAAATACACACCTAGCTACCATCCATGGTATAAATAAGCAAGATTTATAAGATAATAATATGTGATTTTTAAATATTTTTTTTAGATTTAAATCTTTAGAGAAAACGATCAATATGTTGATGTTAAACTTGGCCATTTGTGATTTAATTTTACTAGCAAACATGATTATAGTTATATTTAACAGTTATTATCAAGGTCCAGCATTTGGAAATTTGGGTTATAGTAAGCTACAAAGAAAAATTAATATTTATAACTAGGTATATGATGTATTTACATTACCTAATTTCACAATTTAATTTTTGTTACGTTATTTTAGGCTGTTAGATTTATGGGTTTATTGGTAGCCTTGTCCGAAACGTGTCCACCATGACATTAACTGCCATATTGTTGGATCGAAATAATGCTATAACACGTCCTTTGAAATCGCTAGGGAAACATACCAGATATATGGCCTGGATCTGGATTGGCGTGATATGGACATATGCATTACTGTTTTCAATCATACCATTGTTAGATTTTGATTATGGATTCACGCCAACTGGTTTTTTAATAAGTTGTACTTTTGACTTTTTGTCTGATGACATAATAGACAAATGGATTATAGTGGTATTTTATATCATATGTGCTTGGTTATTACCATCAATCATTGTGTTCTACTGCTACATAAAGATTTCGATAGCTGTCCACGCCAATTCTGAAGCAACCGATAATAGGATTGAGCAGAGTTCAATAAAGAAAAGGAACAAATCTAATTTCCGTTTCATGACAACGAATACAATAGTGCTATTTATATTTTCTGTTACACCATATGCAATTATAGTCATTCTTGGGGTACTAGAAAAAAAAGAATTTATTACACCAATAATGACGATGTTATCGTTGTTATCTGGAAAAGTATGTACTTGTATAAACCCGTGGATATACATAATTCTACCAAGAAGATCAAGAATCAGGGCTTAAACAGTAACATTTGTTATTCAGAGACCGGTTCTGGTAACAAAATTCGGCTGTAAAAATATGATTTTGTACTTCAAGTTTTATAGTTTTTTTTTTATATAAATACCAATAAATTTGTATTTGTTGGACCAAAAATAATGAAAATTTAATACAAGGCTCCCAATATATTGTTACAATACCAATTGAAAAATATTAAAAATACATATGCACACATTTTTTTTATTAGCATTTAAAGTTCGAATTTTTACAAAATTCATCAAAATCTCGAAAATTTTCAATCATTGTAATTCAACAATTATAAAATGGTCAGTTTTTATAACTAAGGATTGAACATTTAAAAACAAAGATTCTAATAAATAGTACATACTGTAATCAAAAAATCAAAAAAATATATAAACAAACATATTTTTTACAGACGTTTTAAGTTAGTTTTAAGGTAGTCAGTCGTATCTAACACGTCACGTACGTCTTTTTACGACGATAGTCTCTTTATCGCTTAATAATCAACTTTTTTTTCGACAACATTAGTATAGTTGTGGTAAAATTCAAACTTTCCCAAATTACCAATGATTAGCCGGGTATGAATTGTTCGATGAAATGAAAAGCAGTACGTGTTCGTTCGTTCATCACATCATCACATTTATGTTTTTTCTTATTAACTGTGCTATTTTTTTTTATTATCATTTAAAAACTCTAAAAATGCTTTTTTCTAATTTTATTCAAACAGGTAAGCTTAGATTTTTGTAATGTTTTAACAGGAAAAATAAAACAATTTGATAAAAAAATAAAAGTGCACTAAACGTATCCCCTTACTCAATTTTAACATAAAAATATAAGGTCGATTTTTTTTCTTATGATTTTTTATGATTTTTAATGTTGATAAAAAATAAAAGTGTCCTCAACGTACGCCCTTACTACTTTAATTATTAGTTATTACTAGGGTTAGACTTCTTGCACTTAAAATTATCGAAATATGCAGTAAAATTCTTCTATTGAAGAAAATTGAAGCATTTCTACTGTCCTAAAAGGTGATGACAGACACAAAAAAAAATATAAAAAAAGGGCGGGTAAGTGTATGTCGCTCTGCTGTATAGTAGGTTACAAGTGAGTCACTGTAATGGATTGTATTAGATTTTAATCCAATGATATAATATTATTGAATAAGAAAAACGATTCTGAGCGAAGACGGTCAGTCAGTCTATAATATCTTACTAAGTCTAAATGTATTTGATGATATTATTGTGAATAAAGTAATTAATTTTAGTATTATAGGCATTAGTATTTACTATAGTTGGTTAAATTCATTTTTCTCAAAAAAATTATATTTTAAAATGCCATTGCGTGTATATAAAATATAACAATATATTCTAAAAGTTTCATATACCAACAAATAATATTTTTAAATTATATCAAAATAACTAAAATCATTATTCTTGGTTTAAATATGAAATTTTGTCTAAATTTGAAATTAAAATGTCTGTAAAAAATAAATGTGTTGATATATTTTTTAGATTTTTTGGTTACAGTATGATTTATTTATGAGAATTTTTGTTTTAAATTTTCAACACTTAGTTATAAAAACTGAACATTTTATAATTTTTTAATTACAATGATTTATAATTTTCGAGATTTTGACAAATTTTGTCAAAATTCGAACTTTAAATGCTTATAAAAAAAAATCGTGCCTATGTATTTTTAAAATTTTTCAACTGATGTTGTAACAATATATAAGAAAGCTTGTATTAAATTTTCAGACTTTTTGGCCCACCAAATAAAATTTTATTGACAATTATAAAAAAAAAAACTAAAAAAATTGAAAACTAAAAATGTCTGTAAACAGCTCAAAACAAATCAAAATATTTTCAAAATTGAATGGTGTATAGAAAATGAGAATATAAACATTTAGTGAAATTTTCATGCATCTACAATTATTCGTTTTTGAATTACAACCAAATAAGAAAAACGCTACATGAGAAATCGAGTGAATGAAAGATATGTTGTAAAATTATGAACTTAAAACACTCATAAAAATTTATTTTTAATTGCTTTTAGATATTTTATTTTTGATAAAAGTAGAAAAACTTACGTTAAATCTTGTGTTAAAATTTAAAACTTTAGATTTAAAAAGAAAAATTTTTATGAATTTTTAACTCTAAATAATTTTCAAATTTTCGTCATTTTTAAGTATTTTGTCAAAATTTCAACTTTACTAACGGTATGGTATATAGAAACTGCTTATATAAACATTCAGTAAAAATTTCATGTATTTACCGTCATTTTTTTTAGACTTACACCAAAAACCAAAATCGATTTTATCGAAAATCAATGTTGCGTAAAAATTCCCGTTTTTTCCTTAATTTTCCATTTGTTTTTCACGGTACTTTTGAAAACTACTGGAAAATGTTTACTTTTGACCCCCCAAAGTACCAACTAGATTCACTTTCCTATCAGAAAAGGTACTATTGAAGAAAATCTAAGCACTTTTACTGTCCCAAAACGTGATGACAGACACAAAAAAAATTAAAAAAAAATAAAAATAAAAATAAAAAAAAATAAAAAAAAATAAAAAAAAAACACACATCATTGTAAAACCAATACATTCATCGCTCCGCTCAGAATCTAAAAATAAAAATTAGATTTTTTATTGCATCTCCGGACTTCACCATATAGGGTGCAGCGTCGGACAAAAACCACAGCGCATCATCGTGTCTTACTCCTTCCGGCCACAGAATATTCATCGATTTATAAAATAATTTAAAAATAGTCATATGGTTAGCTTATTCCATCTCTTCTACGTGTAACAGAAATTGTTTACCGTAATTATTTTCTCCCAATGTACCTACAATGAAATTTGCTACATATCTAAGCGATAAAGAGACTATCGTCGTAAAAAGACGTACGTGACGTGTTAGATACGACTGACTACCTTAAAACTAACTTAAAACGTCTGTAAAAAATATGTTTGTTTATATATTTTTTTGATTTTTTGATTACAGTATGTACTATTTATTAGAATCTTTGTTTTTAAATGTTCAATCCTTAGTTATAAAAACTGACCATTTTATAATTGTTGAATTACAATGATTGAAAATTTTCGAGATTTTGATGAATTTTGTAAAAATTCGAACTTTAAATGCTAATAAAAAAATGTGTGCATATGTATTTTTAATATTTTTCAATTGGTATTGTAACAATATATTGGGAGCCTTGTATTAAATTTTCATTATTTTTGGTCCAACAAATACAAATTTATTGGTATTTATATAAAAAAAAACTATAAAACTTGAAGTACAAAATCATATTTTTACAGCCGAATTTTGTTACCAGAACCGGTCTCTGAATAACAAATGTTACTGTTTAAGCCCTGATTCTTGATCTTCTTGGTAGAATTATGTATATCCACGGGTTTATACAAGTACATACTTTTCCAGATAACAACGATAACATCGTCATTATTGGTGTAATAAATTCTTTTTTTTCTAGTACCCCAAGAATGACTATAATTGCATATGGTGTAACAGAAAATATAAATAGCACTATTGTATTCGTTGTCATGAAACGGAAATTAGATTTGTTCCTTTTCTTTATTGAACTCTGCTCAATCCTATTATCGGTTGCTTCAGAATTGGCGTGGACAGCTATCGAAATCTTTATGTAGCAGTAGAACACAATGATTGATGGTAATAACCAAGCACATATGATATAAAATACCACTATAATCCATTTGTCTATTATGTCATCAGACAAAAAGTCAAAAGTACAACTTATTAAAAAACCAGTTGGCGTGAATCCATAATCAAAATCTAACAATGGTATGATTGAAAACAGTAATGCATATGTCCATATCACGCCAATCCAGATCCAGGCCATATATCTGGTATGTTTCCCTAGCGATTTCAAAGGACGTGTTATAGCATTATTTCGATCCAACAATATGGCAGTTAATGTCATGGTGGACACGTTTCGGACAAGGCTACCAATAAACCCATAAATCTAACAGCCTAAAATAACGTAACAAAAATTAAATTGTGAAATTAGGTAATGTAAATACATCATATACCTAGTTATAAATATTAATTTTTCTTTGTAGCTTACTATAACCCAAATTTCCAAATGCTGGACCTTGATAATAACTGTTAAATATAACTATAATCATGTTTGCTAGTAAAATTAAATCACAAATGGCCAAGTTTAACATCAACATATTGATCGTTTTCTCTAAAGATTTAAATCTAAAAAAAATATTTAAAAATCACATATTATTATCTTATAAATCTTGCTTATTTA
The DNA here is from genome assembly GCA_027563435.1 of Nasonovia ribisnigri. Classification (NCBI taxonomy): domain Eukaryota; kingdom Metazoa; phylum Arthropoda; class Insecta; order Hemiptera; family Aphididae; genus Nasonovia; species Nasonovia ribisnigri. Next base: position 153,346 of record JANEHU010000818.1, read on the forward strand.
TACCATGGATGGTAGCTAGGTGTGTATTTATGAGAAGGCTGGATGGGTTCATCTCCCCCCAAAATTCAGAATTTAATTTTTGATCCTGCTTGTATTCATTTATTTCTTTCAAATGTATAGACTGTAAGTCATATTACAATATGATAATGTACTATGTATAGTACAATTACAAATTAAATTATGAATATTATGTTAACTAAAAGAGAAAAAAGGGGGTCAAGTAGATGTCACTCTGCTGTACAGTAGGTTACCTAAATTTATCAGTGATGCTAGAAAAATATTATAATATATAATTTTACTCGTTGATTTTAATATGCAATTTTGTCCAAATTTGAACTTAAAACGTCTGTAAAAAATATCTTTGCTTATATATTTTTTTGATTTTTTGATTACAGTATGTACTATTTATTAGAATCTATTTGTTTTAAATTTTCAACCCTTAGTTATAAAAACTGACCATTTTATAATTGTTGAATTACAATGATTGAAAATTTTCGAGATTTTGATGAATTTTGTAAAAATTCGAACTTTAAATGCTTATAAAAAAAATGTTAAAAAGCTGACCATATGACTATTTTTAAATTATTTTATAAATCGATGAATATTCTGTGGCCGGAAGGAGTAAGACACGATGATGCGCTGTGGTTTTTGTCCGACGCTGCACCCTATATGGTGAAGTCCGGAGATGCAATAAAAAATCTAATTTTTATTTTTTTATTTTTTTTGTGTCTGTCATCACCTTTTAGTACAGTAGAAATGCTGCAATTTTCTTCAATAGAAGAATTTTACTGCATATTTGCATGCATATTTCGATAATTTTAAGTGCAAGAAGTCTAACCCTAGTAATAACTAATAATTAAAGTAGTAAGGGCGTACGTTGAGGACACTTTTATTTTTTTATCAAATTGTTTCACATTTTTCCTGTTAAACATTACAAAAATCTAAGCTTACCTGTTTAAATTAGAAAAAAACATTTTTAGAGTTTTCAAATGAACAAATAAAATTATTATAATATTTAAATAGTTAAAAACTGCCTTAATTTTTATGGCCAATTTAGAGCATTTTTTATATTTTATTTTTATATTTATTGGAATTTATGGGGTTTGGTACTAATAAAACGTGCCCGAATGGGGCACGCGTTAAATATAGATATAAAATGAATAATATTTGAGTTGTACAGACATCCAACGGTGGCGACCTCTCACACTTTTTTAATTTTTTTTTTGGATGTCTATACAACTCAGATATTTTATTTACCCTCGTAGCAAGGTACAATCAGGGACTTCGGTCTATTTACAGAATTTGAAATTAGGTGAGGGAGATCATATACGTCAACTGTGTTGAGGTAGATAGAAATCAAGGTGATAACGTAGGCCACGCCACGTGACAACTTACATTTGCATGCAAATCACCAATCGTCCAAAGCGCTACAATTACCGGCTTTATGATCTCCCCCCACCTAATTTCAAACTCTATTACGATTACCTATGTCCATAGTGGAAACAAATCAGCAGAAGAGTGCAGCGCTACACTCATATTTGTGTTTAGTATATTATGTGAAATTGTGAAAAACCAAAAATGAGCGTGTGTTAACTATAAACCTAGTTGAAGCTGTAGACCGTGTTTGAATAACCTTTCACGTACACATACGACATACACATCAGCGAGAAATATGTGTATCTTGTTTATCAATTGCTGGTCACATTTCTTGGCTCTTGCACAATTATTATGTTAAGACTTTCTTTCAAAATATTAGAAAAATATTGAAATTTGACATATACAGAGGCAATAACAATACGACAGTTAAAATTTATTATTCTGAATATATTGATTTATTAATATTAAATATATTCATTAATATAAAGTATGGTTTAGGGTAAAACGGTAAATCGTTTTGTAAAGCACGTAACTTTTAGTCTTTTACACGTAAATTATTATAGGGGATAAACGGTCACATCACGTAGTTATTTTTAAGTACCTATCCATAAATAATGAATAATGAATAATGTAAATAGAAAGGTGCTGATACCTACATCATATTTATTAAAATGTAAAACACCTACTAAAAACATTAAAACCAGAACTACGTATTTTTTATGATATAATATGCCAATTTAATTGTATCGGGGCTTTAACATTTTACAATGATAATATACTTACTTCAAAATAATGGATATTGCTAGAATGTTTCATGTGGATCCAAGTATCATTAAAATGGCACTAAAAGTTCCCCAAACGTAGTACAAGTTGGAGTTTGGAGGCATGAATTCAAACCAATGGCTGTTGATTAACATTATGTAATCGTCCGTAAAGAACTTGTTGCCCTTCCACATATTGATGTAATATTTGCCGTTGACGTGGGTCTCATTTTCATTTTGAAAGTCTTCGTTTATCATTTTGACTGGTTTATCTTAAATTAAAACATGATACTGTACTTCAACGAATTTTTCTAGATATGCTATATACACTTGGCACTACCATTAATAATTATTAATATAGCAAGGTTTTGGGCTACATTTTAGCATAACACAACCTAATTTCTTGTAATTATACGAAATAGGTGATACAATGATGTTGTATATTATATTATATGACTATTTTCTTAGTAATAGTCCATTTAGTTATAAACATTATTTTTATATTTTAAAATTTATATATCTATTTGATTGTTACTACGAAGATAATACAATGGAGTGGAGTAACTGGATAAAAAAAATCTGGGGGGGGGGGCAATATAATTTATTCAATATTCATCATAATAAAAACTCTGACCCTCCTCCGGTTTAGTCTTGAAACTCATTTTATGGTTTAGAAATAAACTGTAGGTAGCAGGTACTGGTTAGTGGTTACCCATATTGTTAAATAGTTAATACCTACATAAGAGTATAATATTATGATAAATATATTGCAATCTCTCTTAACTAAAGTAGATTCAAAGATTTGTATTGTTGGATTACCTTGGGGGGGGGGCAAAATGATACATGCCCCTTCACAAGAATTCTGGGGTGGCAAGTGCCTCTCCCGCAATTACATCACTGATACAATGTTTTGAAATTGTGTCTTCGTAGCCCATCACTCCCGTAAATAATGCACTAAAAACAAAAACAAAATATCAAATTAACTAAGTTATTGTTATTTTTATAAGTATAATATTTATATTCAGCCTTGTGAGGTCAGGCGTAAGTTATCTGACGTCCTATTTATTTATGATCTTTTAAATAATTATATTGATTGTCCTGATTTATTAAATAAAATTGGTATTTGTAGGTACTCATAGTTATTCGATTAGAAATTCTTGTTTATTTTTTGTACCTTTTTATAGAAAAAAATATGTACAGATTCATTTTTTCCTAGAGCATTATTATTATGTAATTCAATTTGTAATGAAATCGATTTCTTCTTTATGTCTTGTGAAACTTTTAAACCAAAAGCTTTATACCTACTATCTAATTGAAATTTATTATTTTATATATGTTAAAATTTTTTGTGATTATTCACCTTCAAACTGTATTAATTATTTTGTATATGTATGGTTTTTTCTAGATTATTATGTATTATATCTTATGTAAAGGGCTTGTGTCCCGTTAAACTTAATAATAAATAAATAAATAATCTATACAATATATATCCATATACACTACAGCATTTTACAGTATGTCCTATGCCTATCCTAAGTGAGGCGTGACTGCATCTTCATGAGTCTAATTACTATTAAGGTCTGGGAGACGTTGAAAAAAATCATGCATAATGTAACAATATTATTGATAGGTAGGTAGGTATTACTCATATAATATATTACACAGTATGTCAATATCAGTAGAATAGATATACCATTCCTGGAACACCTCCTAATTTTATCAATAAAATATCACAAAATATCATAAAGAAAACAATGTGCAAAAAGATCAGAAATTAAATAGTTAATAATCTAAAACTAAATACAATAATAACTCAAATATTTTTCACAAAACTAACCAATTATTAATAATTTAAAATTTAAATGTTATATTATTATTATTTAAAAATTCTATAAATTTATGCATTTTATATCTATTTTTAACGCGTGTGGAATTTTCGCAAGCGTTAATAAAACAGTAAGTTCCCGTTACAACGAATACCGATATAACGAAAAATCTCGTTATAACGAAAGTCATAGAAGTCTCCTGCCGAAAAGCATTAAAACAATATTAAACTAATCTCAATATAACGAAATGATTGATTTTTAAAAATCCCGATACAACGAACTATTTGTACAGGTTAAAATATATGTATTTTCCCTTCCGAATGTATATGCGGAACTCGGGATGATATCAGTCAATCAACAATAACTAACTGTTGGAAACATGCAACCACAACCAAAGACGCCAATTCTGTTTCAGAAGTAGCCGAATATGATGAATCAAATACGTATGATATCCAACAATCTGAGTTAGAGCAAATTTGGATCACTGCAAAAAAGAAAACGTCGCTTCCTGACGACGTGAATTTAGAAGATTATCTCGGTGCAGATGACAACGTTTCAACATGTTATGAACTGACCGAAGTAGACATCGTTCAATCCATCGATGACAGCAAAGATGAGGCCACCGATGAAAGTAGTGGAGACGAAGACGAAGAAGCTGTGATGGGAAATGATGTGCGCAATGTTACTTCATCAGAAGCCTTATCAAGTTTGGAAGTAATGCAAACATTCATTACATCACAGACTGATGTACCAGACTTCATCTTTACAAACATTCACCACCTATAAAATTAATTACTTTCTATTACAACAGCAAACCTTGTTCAAAAGAAAATTGTTGATTATCTATAATAAAGTTATTTATTTTTTCGCAAATTATTTACATTATTTACATAAATATTTACATACATATTTGTATTTGAATCATATAATGTTTTTAAATTTGTTTTTATTCGAATTTTCAAAATTTCGTTACAAGGAAATTTCCGTTATAACGAAAAAAAAATCGGTCCCTTGGAGTTCGTTGTAACGGGAACTTACTGTATCCAGAATCTGACTTTCCCCTAAAATTTGTTATAGCTGCTGAATAAAAAGAGGGAAAAAACAGTTTTCATAACGAAAAACATAAAATTCTTGATTTTTGTATTAAAAAAATGGAAAATGTAATTGATATTCCCATTAAGGGGGTGGAATATTTATTTTTGTATATTTCACATTTACCAAAGAAAATATAAATGGATCAGGGTTTGTTATCGATATTTTGAATTGTTCATATGTACCAGAAATGCATTGGCTGGATATAACTATCTAGGACCATATACAAACTTAGAGAAAAATATTCCCCCAATCAACAAATTAGATGAAGCTGCAAGAGATCATGATTATTTTTATAGCGATCATAAAGACACTAAAACAAGACATATCGCTGATAAAATTTTACAACAAAAAGCTATGGAAAGATTTAATGCTTCTGATAGTTCTATGAATGAAAAAATTGCTGCTTTGCAACTGCAAATGTAATGAAAACGAAAAGGTATTAGGAATGAAACTAATGAATTGTATATTTGAATAAAATGTATTTTAAATTAACTGAAAATCATAAAAAAAAGTTGGCTGAAGCCATAAAAAAATACTAATACAACAATGCACATTGCTAGTAATAATATATATATAAGAAAAAAAGGGGGTCAAGTGGATGTCACTCTGCTGTACACTAGGTTACAAGTATATCACTGTATAATGGATGGTATTAAATTTGAATTCAACGATATAATATCACTGCATACGAAAAACGATTCTGAGCGGAGACGGTATGTCAGTCTAGGATATTTTTAATTATATTGATATTGTTATTTTACGGTAGCTGCTAAGTTGAATTAATATTATTCATATTATTTAATTATTAACCTAAAATTATCAGTGATGCTATAAAAATATTATAATATAATATACTTTTACTCGTTAAAATTGATTTTAATATGTAATTTCGTCCAAATTTGAACTTAAAATGTCTATAAAAAATAACTGTGTTTATATATTTTTTAGATTTTTTGTTTACAGTATGTACTATTTATTAGAATCTTTGTTTTAAATGTTCAATCCTTAGTTATAAAAACTGACCATTTTATAATTGATTAATTACAATGATTGAAAGTTTTCGAGATTTTGATGAATTTTGTAAAAATTTGAACTGTAAATACTTATAAAAAAAATGTGTGCCTATGTATTTTTAATACTTTTCAATTGCTATTGTAACAATATATCAGGAGCCTTGTATTAAATTGTTGTTATTTTGGCCCAACAAATAAAAATTGTATTTATATAAAAAAAAACTAAAAAAATTGTAAATTAAAATGGTCCGTAAAAAACTTAAAAACAGTCAAAACATATTCAAAATTAGATGGAGTATAGAAAATGCTAATATACACTTTCAGTGAAATTTTCATGCATCTACAGTTATTCGTTTTTGAATTGCAACAAAATAAAAAAATCGCTACATGAGAAATCGAGTGAATATCTAATCTTGTTTGCCTAATTTTATCAATAAAAGAATGTTTATAAGCAAGTCTATACAAATAAATTTGTATGAGCATTTTAAGTTCAAATTTTAAGAATTTCGGGATAATATAAAAAACTTCAGAGGTTGTTTTATGAGAGATACATTAGTACATTACTTATAAAACCATGGTTAAACGAATGTGGAATATTAAATTTAGATGTTTCTCTTCAAAACGGAACACATTGGGTAGCATGGAAAAAAATAAAAAATTTTTTTTTGATTCATTTGGAGAGAAGCCTCCTCCTCCCGAACTTGTAAATTATTTAGGTGAAGGTAATCCGTTGTATACTGATAGACAATTTCAAGATTATAATGATCCTCCTATATGTGGACATTTGTGTTTAGAATTTATTGAAAATTATGAATAATGTATTTAAAAAGCTTTGAAGATTAATACTGTGTTTTTTTCAAGATATTTTGTCTTAAAAAATAATTCACTTATAGTTATATTCTAAGCATTTTTGTTTTAGTGTGTGTATCTCCCATGCCAAGACAACATATTTTAATACTACCTAAATCTTGAACAACACAAATATCATGAAGATGTTTGAAAAATAAGTACCTATTGTAATTATTAAATCATTAGCTATCTTACAAATTTCAAGCCATGTTGATGATTCTAGTAATTTAGAAACATAAAGCTTACCATTTCCAGAAATATTGTGTCCATGATCGATAATTACAATATTTCCTTGAATTAGTTTTTAATGTATATTTATTTTTTTAATTTAATATTTTCATAGTATTTATAATTACAAAAGTTCACATAGATTTCATTATTAATAAAATTATAGAGTTTTTTTATTTCGTTTTGCATTTCATTTTCTTGTAGCTTATTACATTTTTTCACACAGTTTCTTATTTCTTTTTGCATTTTTTAATATGCTTATAGAATTTATTTGTTTCATTTTTTATTATAATTTTTATTTTTTTTAACTAACATTTTCAGTTTCTTTTGAAACATTTTGGATTTAGTTTTGTGAAAAATATTTTGGGGAATATTGCATTTCAATATATCATTTAGATATATGAAAAATATTTTGGGGAATATTACTATTGAATATGTCATTTAGATTTTGTGTTCTATTTCTGATAAATTAAGTTTTGTCATCTATTTGTTTTTAGAGTTATTTTACTGATGATTTTATGTTTAATGAGATTTTCAGTTTTGTGTTCTATTTCTGATAATTATGATAAAGCTGCAGTTTGTGATGATTTTCTGATTAAAATCATTTTTGTCATCTATTTGTGTTTAGAGTTATTTTACTGATGATTTTATGTTTAATGAGATTTGTGTTCTGGAGTGGCCTACTTACAACTAATATCACATAAGAAATAAACAAACCGTAAATTAAAAACCAACTACGATAACCAGTTAGGAGCTGCCGATGACTAAAAAATAAAAAAAAAACAAAAATAAAGTAGCTAGTAGCTAAGATCAAAAATTGTTTTATTTAAATGTATATTATAATAATATATAAAATAACTTTGAAAAATATATTATGTTCGCCCCAACAATGACCAATTTATTCAATAAATATGATATTTTACAATCTAATTGTAATTAATTGCAAATTGGTTTTTATAATTTTCAAAGCAATATTTTTTTCATGGAACTTGTAAAATTCGTCAAAAATAAAATGTTTATTTGCAATTAATAAAAAATATTATCATATTTTTAGAATCGCGTTGTGTGAAGTTATGTGAAGTTGACCTCTCCGTAAATGGGTTTTATAGCTTATAATATTATAATGACTTATTTGAAAATTGATTTTTAGAATTTGCATAAAATAAATTATTGAACTTATTTGAAATATAATTACATTTACATATGTAGGTACTTACATTGTTGAAACTATAAAACGACTTCGGTTTAATCATAATATTATATTATTTTATATTTTGTTTGGGCTCTATTTTTAAAGTTATATTAATTTTGGTCAAACAAATTCAAACTATTTTACACTAATTTTATACTAATTTTTGGTAAAAAAAATCCAGAAAAGCCAATTTTTTATACTTAGGTGGGGCCCAACCCCTAGCCGGGATCATTTTTCCACAACACAACTCATCTTAACGTTGCAATATTGTATCCACATTTTATTTTCATACTATTTTGAAGAATATTATAACAAATAAATAACGTAGCAGCTGATAGGTATAATGTACATTATACATATAAAGTAGAATATAATTTAATAATATAATATTATTTAATATTTTAATATTGTATTGACGACAATGTAGACTATATTCAACTACACTGAACCTTAGTTGAAAGTATTAAAATCGGATACTGTCTTACTGGTATTGTGGTGTTACCATCTGTTGGTACTGGTATGGAACGGTGTACCAGAAATACCATAATATCGTAATATTGGAAATTTGAATACCAAAAAACCCATCCATGGCGTTAACCGATATAGTATACGATACCTATTACTTCGGTGTAGAACCGTTGGTACTTCGATAAATATTACAATGTACCGTTTAACTTTAAGTGATAATAGTAGTGAAATAACATATACACCAGTTCATCGGTATAATCGATGTAAGACCGTATGCCGAAAAACCTCGTAAACTATATTACTCATCTCGTATAGTGTCCAATCTTATTCGATGGGAAAGTGAATTTAGTTAACTTTGTAACCAAAAAATATACAAATATAAATAGGTACAACGTTTTTTTTAAATTCTGCAGAGCGATGAATGTATTGATTTTAAAATTATGTATGTATTTTATTTTCCAGAATCTAAAATACAAAAATAAAATACACACACATCACTGTAAAATCAATACATTCATCGTTGTTTTATTTTCTATTTTTTATTTTTGTGTCTGCCATCCTTTTTTTTATGTTACAATAACAGTTGAAAAATATTAAAAATACATTGGCACACATTTTTTTTATAATCATTTAAAGTTTGAATTTTGACAAAATTTAAAAATAATTTTGTAGTTAAAAATGTATAATATGTTTAACTTTTATAGTTATTAGGATTGAAAATTGAAAACTTTTGAAAATTGTTATACAAAAAAATTTTTAAAAAAAACACATTATTGTCAAGTCAATACATTTATCGCTCCGCTGAGAATCTAATACCTTATTATGTTACCTATTATCTTAAACTTATTTTATTCATCTCGAGTATCGTACAATTTTTCAAAGGAAATATGTAAAATTCCTCCTCGTTACTACTTACTAGTTACTAATAAAGACTAAAAAGTAATAATTATTCATTATTTATGACAAAATAATATGGCATTGTAAAATATAAAATGTTAATATTTTAATATAATCAGAAAGTATAATGAGCTGTGACTGTTAAAATTGATTTTAATATGTAATTTCGTCCAAATTTGAACTTAAAATGTCTGTAAAAAATAACTGTGTTTATATAAAAACCTAAAAAAATTGGAAAATGAAAATGTCCGTAAACAGCTCAAGATTAATCAAAATATTTTATAAGCTTATATAAACATTCAGACAAAATTTCATGTATCTACTGTCATTTCTTTTAGCGTTATACCAAAATCCAGAATCGATTTTTTCAAAAATTGGTTTTCCGTAAAAATTACCGTTTTTTCCTTAATTTTTCATTTCTTTTTCACGGAGCTTTTGAAAAATTTAATTTTCCCCCAATTAGATTCATTTTCCAATCAGAAAAGGTACTATTGAAGAAAATCGAAGCATTTTTACTGTCCTAAAAGGTGATGACAGACACAAAAATAAAAAGGGGGTCAAGTGGATGTCGCTCCGCTGTACAGTATAGGTTACAAGTAGGTCACTGTATAATGGGGCATCACCCATTTGTGCCAAAATAAAAAAGGTATGTTTTTTCAGACAGCTAATTTGTGCCAAATTTACCTGTGTAAACATTTTAAATTAACGACTTGGATAATTCTTATATTTTAAAGATGTCGCGGTCTTATCTATAACGTATAGGTACTAAAGTTATTTTTATAAGTCTATGGATTTTAAAGCTTTGTATATTATTGCGTCGAAAGATAAACTACCACGTTTTATATCAGTTTTATTATGTTGTACGATATTATCGTACTCTGTTATTGGATATATTATAAAGGTATCGTTATTCGTCAAAAGAACGATCGCAGTGTGATTTCATCAGACATTCGTTACATTATACTAAATAATATTCTCGAATTAAACCACAAAGTGGTGGTGCCAACTTCACGCACGTAGCAATTGATAATTATAAAAACGAAAAATTAACGCGTTATGAATATGTGCAAATAGTTGCATTTAATTACAATAAAGATTAGGAAGATATTATTATTTATTATGTTAAAAAAAATCTTTTTTTATTTTTTCTGATTATTATATTTTTATTTATTATTTTTTATTATGATTAATTTCATTGATATTTTTGATAGACCGTTATTACCTATTACCTATTATACTAATTATTTATTATTGTTTAAAAAGTGTATTAATGAATTATTTTTAAAAAATTCGTATTATTGACTATAATTTGATTTAAAAAATTGTATGAAAAAATTGTATGATTAATTTTGAATTCGATGATATAATATCATTGCATAGGAAAAACGATTCTGAGCGGAGATGGTATGTCAGTCTAGGATATTTTAAATTATATTGATATTGTTATTTTACGGTAGCTGCTAAGTTGAATTAATATTATTCATAATATTTAATTATTATTAACCTAAAATTATCAGTGATGCTAGAAAAATATTATAATATATACTTTTACTTGTTAAAATTGATTTTAATATGTAGGTAATTTCGTCCATGGTAAATTTTTATGAGCATTTTAAGTTAAAATTTTTACAAGATTAGATATTCACTCGATTTGTCATATAGCGATTTTCTTATTTTGTTGCAATTCAAAAACGAATAACTGATTTCAATTTTCAATTTTTTTAGTTTTTTTTTATATAAATAGCAATAAATTTTTATTTGTTGGGCCAAAAATAATGGCAATTTAATACAAGGCTCCTGATATATTGTTACAATAGCAATTTAAAAATATTAATAATACATGCACACATTTTTTTTATAAGAATTTAAAGTTCGAATTTTGACAAAATTCATCAAAATCTCGAAAATTATCAATCATTGTAATTAAATAATCATAAAATAGTCAGTTATTATAACTAAGGATTGAAAATTTAAAACAAAGATTCTAATAAATACTACATACTTTAATCAAAAAATCTTAAAAATATATAAATACAGTTATTTTTTACAGACATTTTAAGTTCAAATTTGGACAAAATTACATTATATTAAAATCAATATTAACGAGTAAAAGTATATATTATAATATTTTTCCAGCATCACTGATAATTTTAGGTTAATAATTAAATAATATGAATAATATTAATTCAACTTAGCAGCTACTGTAAAATAACAATATCAATATAATTTAAAATATCCTAGACTGACATACCGTCTCCGCTCAGAATCGTTTTTCGTATACAATGATATTGTATCATTGAATTCAAATTTAATACCATCCATTATACAGTGACCTACTTGTAACCTACTGTACAGCGGAGCAACATCCACTTGACCCTCTTTTTCCATTTGTTTTTCACAGCGCTCGTGAAAACTACTCTGGGAAATTTTAACTTTTGACCCCCCAAAGTACCAACTAGATTCACTTTCCTATCAGAAAAGATACTATTGAAGAAAATCGAAGCAATTTTACTGTCCTAAAAGTTGATAATAGACATAAAATAATAGTCCCGACGCTTTTGAAAAATATTAGGTTTATTTTACTTTTGACCCCCTCCTCCCAATGTACCAAATAGATTAATAATTAATAGTTATTAAAACTCAATTAAATGCTATTAAATATAATATTAGATGACTACCTGTTACGTTCACCATACGGTTCTTTCCAAACGTTGGATAAATTTATGAAAATAATTTTAAAAATAATTCTGATAATTTATAGGTGATTTAAAATGTTTATTACTAATTTAATACTCATAATTTATTTAGTTTATCTTTTGAAATACGAGCAAAAATTGTTGCAGCAAGTAGCTACACAAGTCTGTGTACTACGTAAGTTCACAATAAACTGACCCGGCCAATGCATCGTATATGTCTGGTCGTCTGGACTACCTGTATATATGAAATCGATGGTAACGTCATCAAGTGACAAATAGTTGCATTTGAGTCCGCTCAGAGTCGTTTTTCGTATACAATGATATTATATCATTGAATTCAAATTTAATACCATCCATTATACAGTGATCTACTTGTAACCTACTATACAGCGGAGCAACATCCACTTGACCCCTTTTTTCCATTTGTTTTTCACGGCGCTCGTGAAAACTACTCTGGGAAATTTTAACTTTTGACCCCATAAAATACCAACTAGATTCACTTTCCTATCAGAAAAGATACAGTTGAAGAAAATTGAAGCATTTTTACTATCCTAAAAGTTGATAATAGACACAAATAAATAGTCCCGACGCTTTTGAAAAATATTATGTTTATTTTACTTTTGACCCCCTCCTCCCAATGTACCAAATAGATTAATAATTAATAGTTATTAAAACTCAATTAAATGCTATTAAATATAATATTAGATGACTACCTGTTACGTTCACCATACGGTTCTTTCCAAACGTTGGATAAATTTATGAAAATAATTTTAAAAATAATTCTGATAATTTATAGGTGATTTAAAATGTTTATTACTAATTTAATACTCATAATTTATTTAGTTTATCTTTTGAAATACGAGCAAAAATTGTTGCAGCAAGTAGCTACACAAGTCTGTGTACTACGTAAGTTCACAATAAACTGACCCGGCCAATGCATCGTATATGTCTGGACTACCTGTATATATGAAATCGATGGTAACGTCATCAAGTGACAAATAGTTGCATTTAAAATATAAATCTTACATAATATATAGTTACATCCAATATTTAATAAATTACAATGGTTATTTTTACATGGAAAATATGGGTTTTTGATCTTATTCAGAAGCAATACACGGCTAGGATGTAAAACGAAGACATAAAAAGGGGGTCAAGTGGATGGTCACTGCATAATGGATGGTATTAATTTTGAATTCAATGATATAATATCATTGTATACGAAAAACGATTCTGAGCGGGGACGGTATACATAGGCGGAAATCGGGGGGGCTAGAGGGGACTAAGCCCCCTCAGAATTTTAAAGTACAGGTCTTAGCCCCCCCTGGCCCTCACAATTTTAATGTGACTAAATATATAAAAATATATAATAATTAGTATAATTAAAAAATGCATTTTTAATATCTGAATTACAAAATAAATTATAAAAAAAATATTCTATGATGATAATTAAATTTAATTCGTAAAATTTGACGAACTTAATGTCATAATTTGGAACGATCGTAATTAATGTAATATTAATAATAAACAATTACACCCGCATTGGTTGTTTATCAGCAGTCGTTCGCGTCGCGTCGTCCTGTTTCGTATACACGGTTACGTAATAATATGCTATTTTTAACTATAATAATGAAAGTTTTTACAAACAATATCACCACAATCGATAGTCACCATAATCATAGATTAAATATAATAGCATATTCAATTTATGTCATAAACTCATAACCGACGGATTTTATGTATTTTTGTTCTTCGCCGCACATCTCAATATCGCATTGATTTGTCATTTGAGTGGTTAACAGCTTACAACTTACAAGTTAAATTTATTTAATTATTATCAATATGTCTAAGAAATTATTTGCGATCTTTAATGTGAATAAACCGTCTTCGTTGTCTTCTGTGGTCTCGGTTTGTACTAATGTCATAGACGATACTGACCCAGACGACACTTTAAGTAGTAGTCAAGGGAGTATTGCACAGTTGAATCTATAAAAGTACCTGAACCTGAGACTTGTGATCTAGGAACTTTACTGACTTTACTGACTTATTATGTTATATACTTGGCTTCTTTGTTTTAACATCTTATATTAAATTGGTTATAATTCAATTAATTTAATAACTTAATAATAAAATAAATTTAATGCTATTTTTGTTTAGAATAAAATGTTCAAAGTACCTATGGCACATTATTGTTTTTGTACTTTATTAAGGTTAAATTGTTTAGTATGTCAAACTTTGTAAATTGTCTTGTTGAAATGAATAATTGCGAGCGACTCTAGTACAGTAGTGCCTATATAAGTACAATGAGAAATATAATGCGCAGCCCCCCCAGTAATTTCACCAAATTTCCGCCTATGACGGTATGTCAGTCTAGGATATTTTAAATTATATTGATATTGTTATTTTACGGTAGCTGCTAAGTTGAATTAATATTATTCATATTATTTAATTATTAACCTAAAATTATCAGTGATGCTAGAAAAATATTATAATATTTACTTTTACTCGTTAAAATTGATTTTAATATGTAATTTCGTCCATGGTAAATTTTTATGAGCATTTTAAGTTAAAATTTTTACAAAATTCATCAAAATCTCGAAAATTATCAATCATTGTAATTAAACAATTATAAAATGGTCAGTTATTATAACTAAGGATTGAAAATTTAAAATAAAGATTCTAATAAACAGTACATACTGTAAACAAAAAATATAAAAAATATATAAACACAGTTATTTTTTACAGACATTATAAGTTCAAATTTGGACGAAATTACATATTTAAATCAATTTTAACGAGTAAAAGTATATATTATAATATTTTTCAAGCATCACTGATAATTTTAGGTTAATAATTAAGTAATATGAATAATATTAATTCAACTTAGCAGCTACCGTATAATAACAATATCAATATAATTAAAAATATCCTAGACTGACATACCGTCTCCACTCAGAATCGTTTTTCGTATACAATGATATTATATCATTGAATTCAAATTTAATACCTTTCATTATACAGTGATCTACTTGTAACCTACTATACAGCGGACTGCGGAGCGACATCTACTTGACCCCCTTTTTTTATGGATAAAATTAGGCAAACTTATGAGGAATCTTGTATTAAATTTTCAAACCTTAGATTTAAAAAGAAAAATATTTATGAATTTCTAACTGAAAATAAATTGCACATTTTCGTCATTTTTACGTATTTTGTCAACATTTGAACTTTGATTACCTACCTATAAAAAAAAATTGTGACTACGAATTTTTAATATTTTTCATCTGCCTTTGAAACTATATATTAGAAGCCTACTATTAATATTACTATTACCTCACATCATTGTTAAATTAATACATTAATCGCTTTGCTCAGAATCTAAAAAAATTAAAAATATTTTATCTGTTAGGTCTTCCTGTTACGTGTAACTCCGTTAGATTAAAAATTAGAGTGAGTTGACTTCTTATAAAATCGAAAGGTAAGATTATTACCTAATCAATACCTCATAGCATTTTTATTATATTTGTTGTATCTTGTGCAACAACTTAGATTCAAGAAGATAAAAAACATTTCTTTTGAACTATACTGTTTATATTTTAATAAGCGTTCCCACAAAAGTTACAATACAAGTATATGTGAATGCGTTATCAACACAATTTTCACGAACCAGTGTTGCTCTTTGTGCTTATATTAATATTTAGCAATATTCTACTTTTATTGTGAGTTATGGGTATTTTAAAATCAAAAATTGTTTGGACATCTAAAAATACTCATAACTCGCTTTAAAAGTAAAATATAACGAAAAGCTCATGAGGTAGTTAATAATCTTACATTTAGATTTTATAAGAGGTCAATTCACTCTGGTTTTTTAGTTTTCCCAACTAACCAAATTAACTAAATAGTCAATTGAATTGCATTAATTAATTAATTTGAAAACCATTGAGATCAAAAATCGATAACGATATATCGAATATAAAAATGTGCTATAATGTAATCTAAACAATTGAATTAGTGTTACAAGTTTAAGAAAACATTCTTTGCTAAAAGAAACACGATGTACTGACATTCGTTAACCTCAGTAATTTGTATAGCGAGTAGGATCATTCTTATATCATGATTGAAAACATATAAATATTATTTAATATTACGATTTACGAGATTATAAATTATATTATAATTATGATATTATGTGCTAATCTTTGTATTTTATCTTATATATATATATATATATATATATATATATACCATTTTTTCATGTTTATTTTGATTTGTGAAAAATACCATTATTATTATTTTATTATTATATATCGTATCTGAATTGATTCTCACAGTATACCGTGTTTCAGGTAACCGAAGAGCCGAATGGTTACAAACAATTTAGCAGCCAACCGTCGCAATTTGGCCAGGACCTGGGAATAACGTCATCGGCCAAAGTGCCGTCCAACACAGACTCAAACTCTATTCCAACCGTACCACTGGACATCGCACTGCAACAGCACTTGGAAAATCAACATCATCAACAGCTGTCAGCTGAGCATATTGGATCCACGGATACATTGACGCCACAGGAGTTGTACTCGCTGTTGAACAGTAACCAGGCTGCTGCCGTGGTACCGCAGGCCACATACATGTTACCGCAACCAGTCATGTACGCTGTACCGCAACCACATTCGTTGGACATGCAAGTCGGCCACCAGCTCCAATACCAGGCGCAGCCAGTCCAACTACAGTACGCACAACAGCCTGAAGCCACAGGTGTTCAGTTGCAGTATTCGCAACCGGCCACCGCCGATCTCCAGTACTTGCAACCGCAAACGGTCCAATACCAGCCACAAGCAGTCCAATATCAACCACAAGCCATCCAATACCAGGCTCAATCCGACCTCTTGCAACAGCCGTATCAACAACAATCGGCGGAACAGTATACCGCTCAGAGTGCTGCTGCTGATGTATCCACGCAAAAACTACAACAGCAACAGGAGCTTTTACAACAGCAACAGGAGGAGCAACAGCAACAACAGGAGCAGCAGCAGTATTCGCAACAACAACAGGTCCAGTTACAGCAACAGCAACGTGAGCAGCTAAAACAACAACAACAACAACAGGCGGAGCAGCAGCAACAACAGCAACAGCAACAACAACAGCAACAACAACAGCAACAACAACAGCTGGATAACGACGTTCAGTACCAGCAGGAACAGGATGACTACGAGCCCAGGAACGGCGAAAAAGGATTAGCAGAACAACCACCCACAGCAGTGCCGGAGGACGATGAACACGATCAGAGGAAGTTGCAGAGCATCCGAGACCAGTATTACTCAGCCGTCCCCAACGAACAGACAGCTAGCGTTCTGGCGCAGATCGCCCAGTCGGCGGCCAACAACGACGAGCCGAGCCGAGTAGCGGATGTGGCGAAACCTGCGGAAAAGTCGACTACCGATCAGTCGGTGCAGATTCAACAGTCGGTGCCACTTTACGAGGGCACGTACGCGTCGTCGAGGCGCTCCAACCAGGAGTATGTGGACGAGGGTGGCGAGACCGACGAGCTGATGGAAGGCAGCGAGTCGGTGGCCGTCTCCGAGTCGTCGGCGTCGTCGGTCAACGGGCGTCGGGCACGCTCCCAATCAGTTCCCGTATAGCGCGGCCAAGATAAACGCATTCGCCGCCAACTAGTCCTATAGATAGCTACAGTTTTCTCCGTCCGGATACGAATGATGTGACTTCAATATTTGAACTAGCTCAGATATCATAAAAGCGGCACTATATTATTTTGTAGTTAATATTTTTTTATTTTTTATTTACTAATTTATTTTTTGAAGACAAACCGTCGATGCGTCTGTCGTCATATTGGATCGCAGTGAAATTTATTTGTTGTTTGTATATATTTTTGTGTTAACTCTTGATCGAAACGGACGGAATCGACACTCGGATAAGCGGTTTCGTCGAACGCGCAGACACGCTAAATTATTTATTTATATTATTTTTATTTTTATACGTTTATAGCTTAGTTAAATTAATATGCTATTTTTTTAAGACTAAATTACGTGAACGATTGCTCAAATTTGAAATGACGACCCACAAGCCGTGGCCACGTCAAAATTTTCTCGACGTAAACAGGCTAAATATTTTGTAGATAGACTTGAACATGAATTACATGCAGGGTTGGGCATGATACTCAAAAAAATGTATCATGGTAAATGATACATGCATTTATCGTATCTAAATAGTAGATACAATATATAAGATACATAGTGAATGTAGAAAAGATACAAGATACATGTGTTAAAGATACAAGGTACTCCATATTTTATACTTACAATTTAATTGTATTACTGTCTATACATCAATACTTATAAAGTCGTAAATATTAAATAATACAATAAATCAATAAAGATTATAGATTTTTAACTAATACATCACTATTTATGAATTACATCATTCAAGTCATAAATTCATAGGTCATAACTCATAACTCTTAATTTCATATAAATAATACAATACGTTGAACATTATACGTAGGTACATTAATACACATAATAACTAATACACCATAATTAATAATTTACATACAAATTACATCTTAATTTTGACTTATATATGTGTTAATGTGTTATACGGTAAAAATGAATATACAAATTAAAAATGCTATAGTTAGTTTAGTTAGCTACTCTGTACTTTTTATTTTATTTTTTACTTAATGTGGAAAGACCTATTCAGTTACACTCATATCTAAGTAGCTGGTTCATATTTTATGAGAACGAAAATTCCAGTTTAGTTACTTTTATACTAGTATAAAACGTATTATGATTTATGAATATGATACTAGACACTACAAAATACAATTGTATCTTAGATACTGCCCAACTCTGGTTTCATGGATAACCTACAGACTTAATAAGTTCAATTGGTGCAAAAACAGTTACGTCTAAATATAAACCGTTAGCCCTATCACAACTCTCAATACTTATTTCAATATAGGTAACGACATATATAAACTAAACCATGATATATTTATTGAAAACATTTAAGTTAACTTGATATTTTATGTAAATGTAGAATATTAATTATAAGAATAAAGACATTTTGGAACGGTTCGTAGAACTTAATAAAGATTTACAAAGTCAATGCAGTCTATTGTGTATTTATTTACCTGTGTATTGTCACTTATAATAATTGTAGAGTAACCTATATCGTATTTTTTTTTTTTTTTGGTAATGCTATTTACTAGCTGTGCAGCTGCGAATTCACTTAAAAATAATTATAACAAATTTATGAGTAAATAATAAAAGAGTGTTGGCAGTTCTATAGAATTGTATTTCCTATAAGTATACTGGTATTATAGCGTATTATATACTACTGAAATTAATATTTATTACTTATAAATATATAATATACCTTAGATAAATGACTATTATATAGAAAACTGTTAAACACAACAACTAATATTGTTTTTTTTTTATAGTTAAATTATAGTTAAGTGGTTTAAAAATAATGTTATAATGTTATATAGCTACATGTTGTTTAAATTTAAATGAATTGATAATTGTTGATCTTACAAGTTACAACCCCTCAGACAGTGTTAATGTAAAATACAGAACCGAGATACCAGTGCCGTATTTATTGTTTTGTATGTGTGCCATTTTAATTGTTTGGATTTTAAAAATAATAGTGTCAGATATATATAAATAATTTGGAAATCATACAAATAACTATATAGTTTCCGATGCAGCGAAATATCATAATGATACACTAAATTCCCAAAACGTAGAACGAGGTGTCGAGGTGGCATTGGGCCGCTGTTTTATTACTTGCACTGAAAACAAACAAATATTAGATTAGTAAAATAACATTGAGCAACACTAATACACTATGCATACATTCCGATGGGCCCAATCTTTTTAAAATCTCTGGCCACATTCGGATATTTTTTATATCTATTATAGGTAATTTATAATATTGACAATATTATATAGGTATATGGTAGTCGGTAGGTACCTAGTTAAAAACGCCATGTATAATTTCTTAGATAACTTAAAAAAGGTACTACTATAGCCAGTGGCCACAATATCTTTTTTTTTTAATTAAGCCATTTAAAAATATTAAATGTTTAATAAACATAAAATGTTTAATATTTGTACTATTTGTATTCTGTAGCTATTCTATTAAAGCATTTTACGCTTGCATATTTTGAAAATATTTTAAATATTTCTCTAAATAACAAAACAACTAATTATACAAATTTAATAAACTGTACATAATTCCCATTATTAGTTCACACTAAATATCGCACTCTCACGGTTGTTTCCAGCCCACCCACCTCCACTCAAACTATAATATTATACATAACTTAAAAAAAAACAACAAAAATAATAGCAGTCCGACGTTTAAATTTCGATCATCCATTTTAAATTCTTAGCAAAGCATGAAAGTTTACTGGTATTATGTCTGTATGCAAAGTCGATTTATGTGACACATAAATTGACTATGCATATACTAGTTAGTGTTTTCTTTAAAAGACAAAAAAAAACGTTTTGATGATCAACATTGAGGATGGTTTCTGGTAGAGAATCGTATCTAGTTTCTATCTATTTTAACCAATCAAATTTGTATAATATATAACATATTGATTTTACAATGTTTTTTAGATTCTGAGCGAAGCGATGAATGTATTTTTTATTGTTTCAATATTTTTAATAGCATCTTTTCTGTTAGGAATGTGAATCTAGTTGGTACATTGGGGAGAGGGGGGGTCAAAGTACAATAAACCTAACATTTTTCAAAAGTGTCGGGACTATTTTCTTGTGTCTGTCATCAACTTTTAAGACAATAGAAAACCTTCAATTTTTTTCAATAGTACCTTTTCTGATAGGAAAGTGAATCTAGTTGGTATTTTGGGGGGTCAAAAGTTAAAATTTCCCAGAGTACTTTTCACGAGCGCCGTGAAAAACAAATGAAAAATTAAGGAAAAAACGGGAATTTTTACGCAAAACCGATTTTGGTTTTTGAAGTAACTCTAAAAGAAATGACAGTATATACATGAAGTTTTGACCGAATGTTTATTTTAGCATTATTTTCTATTACACTTTCAAACCTTAGAGTTATAAAGAAATTTTTTTATGAATTTCTAACTCAAAATAAATAGAACATTTTCATCATTTTTACGTATTTTGTCAAAATTTGAACTTTGATTATCTATTTACCTATAAAAAAAAATTGTGACTACGAATTTTTAATATTTTTCATCTGCCTTTGAAACTTTATATTAGAAGCCTACTATTAAATTTTCAAGATTTTTTACCCAACAAATAAAATTTTATTCAAAAAGTAGGTCAAGTGGATGTCGCTCCGCTGTACAGTTAGCAAGGTTTTGGGCTATATTTTAGCATAACACAACCTAATTTCTTGTAATTATACGAAATAGGTGATTCAATGATGTTTTATATTATATTATATGACTATTTTCTTAGTAAGTCCATTTGGTTATAAACATTATTTTTATATTTTAAAATTTATATATCTATTTGATTGTTATTAAGAAGATAATACAATGGAATGGAGTAACTGGATAAAAAATCTGGGGGGGGGGGCAATATAATTTTTCAATATTCATCATAATAAAAACTCTGACCCCCCTCCGGTTTAGTCTTGAAACTCATTTTATGGTTTAGAAACAAACTGTAGGTAGCAGGTACTGGTTAGTGGTTACCTATATTGTTAAATAGTTAATACCTACATAAGAGTATAATATTATGATAAATATATTGCAACCTTTCTTAACTAAAGTAGATTCAAAGATTTGTATTGTTGGATTACCTGGGGGGGGGGGGGGCAAAACGATACAGCCTCTTCACAAAAATTCTGGGGTGGCAAGTGTCTCTTCAGCAATTACATCACAGATACAATGATTTGAAATTGTGTCTTCGTAGCCCATCACTCCCATAAATAATGCACTAAAAACAAAAATAAAAATATAGAATGTTATTATTTTAATATAATTTAATAATTTCTTCGTACAATTCATACCCGGCTAACAATTGGTTATTTGGGAAAGTTTGAATTTTCCATGTAAATATTATTCTTTCTCAAGTTCATCAAATCGTGCTAACATCATATTTGATTGACAAATTTTGGATCTGTTTATCGTTTTCTCATAGCCTTTCTGCATTGGTGGTGATCCTATTGCCTACCTATGAAAAAATGTCATAAGTAATTCGAAATTTAGTTGGTGGGTGATTGGCGGATTTGTGGTAGGTACCTTTTTTTTTACTGTTGTATCGAGAACCAGAAGAGGAACCGCGGTTAGCATAACTTCTCCTCTGGCTCCCCATCGTTTATTGAAATTTACAACAATAACGTCAATAACAGCCTCAGCTGTTTCTGAATCGCTTTGATAGTGGTAGCATCCCTCGCTGTTAGCCCTTCTCGTGTGATGTAGGTATACCACTAGAAGCAATCATGACCCGTCAGTGGTTGCCACATAGTATACAGAGACACCTTGGACACGGTAAGTTGTTTAGGGCAATCAGGTAATAATGTCAAACGACTGATATTACTTTGTTATATTTAATATTTTAACCAGTTTATAGTTAATATTCGTACAAATATATATGACTGTTTTGTTAAACCACAAAACCACCGCAACGTTCACCGTTTTTCACTATTATTTCGACATTGGCGTACTTCCATTTCCATAATAAATATAAAATGTTTATAAACATTTTCTTACAAAAAATGTGCAAATAAACATTTTGATATTTTAACCTCCATCGCATGTTCTACAAATGTAGGAGTCCTTATAGAAATTCTAATGACGGATTTATTATTGGAATTTCTTCAATCTATCACAATTTTCTTCATCTATAAGATTGATGTTAAGTCATAGGTACTTCAATCAATAACTTAAACTCTTTATTACCTATTCTATATGATATTTTTGAAATTTCAAATGCAAATATAACAGTTTGAAAAAAAAATTCGAAAATTTGGAACGACAAAGTCTAGAGAAACTTCTCTAGTTTTTATGGTGAAAGAGTCATGTTTCTAAGACTAACGATGGCTAAGAAAAACATGTTCAAAATCATATTTTTACAGCCGAATTTTGATACCAGAACCGGTTTCTCAAAAACAAATGTTAATGTTTAAGCCCTGATTCTTAATCTTCTTGGTAAAATTATGTATATCCAAGGGTTTACACAAGTACATACATTTCTAGATAACAACGATACCATCGTCATTATTGGTGTAATAAATTCTTTTTTTTCTAGTACCCCAAGAATGACTATAATTGCATAAGGTGTAACAGAAAATATAAATAGAACTATTGTATTTGTTGTCATGAAACGAAAATTAGATTTGATCCTTTTCTTCGTTGAACTCTGCTCAATCCTATTATCAGTTGCTTCAGAATTGGCGTGGACAGCTATCGAAATCTTTATGTAGCAGTAGAACACAATGATTGTTGGTAATAACCATGCACATATGATATAAAATACCACTAAAATCCATTTGTCTATTAAGTCATCAGACAAAAAGTCAAAAGTACAACTTATTAAAAACCCAGTTGGCGTGAATCCATAATCAAAATCTAGCAAAGGTATAATTGAAAACAGAAATGCATATGTCCATATCACGCCGATCCAGATCCAGGCCATATGTCTGGTATGTTTCCCTAGCGATTTTAAAGGACGTGTTATAGCATTATATCGATCCAACGATATGGCAGTTAATGTCATGGTGGACACGTTTCCGGTAAGGCTACCAATAAACCCATCAATCTGACAGCCTAAAGTAACGTAACAAAAATTAAATTGTAAAATTAGGTAATGTAAATACATCATATACCTAGTTATAAATATTTATTTTTCTTTATAGCTTACCTAAATTTCCAAACGCTGGACCTTGATAATAACTGTTAAATATAACTATATTCATGTTTACCAGTAAAATTAAATCACTAATGGCCAAGTTTAACATCAACATATTGATGGCTTTATCTAAAGATTTAAACCTAAAAAAAATATTTAAAAATCACATATTATATTATCTTATAAATCTTGCTTATTTATACCATGGATGGTAGCTAGGTGTGTATTTATGAGAGGACTGAATGGGTTTCTCGCCCACCAAAATTCAGAATTTTATTTTTGATCCTGCTTGTATTCATTTATTTATTTCAAATATACAGACTGTAAGTCCTATTACAATATGATAATATATTATGTATAGTGCAATTACAAATTAAATTATGAATATACGAAAAACGATTCTGAGCGGAGACGGTATGTCAGTCTAGGATATTTTAAATTATATTGATATTGTTATTTTACGGTAGCTGCTAAGTTGAATTAATATTATTAATATTATTTAATTATTAACCTAAGATTATCAGTGATGCTAGAAAAATATTATAATATATACTTCTACTCGTTAATATTGGTTTTAATATAATGTAATTTCGTCCAAATTTGAACTTAAAATGTCTGTAAAAAATAACTGTGTTTATATATTTTTTATATGGTTTGTTTACAGTATGTACTATTTATTACAATCTTTATTTTAAATTTTGAATCCTTAGTTATAATAACTGACCATTTTATAGTCGTTTAATTACAATGATTGATAATTTTCAAGATTTTGATGAATTTGGTTAAAATTCGAACTTTAAATGCTTATAAAAAAAATGTGTGCCTATGTATTTTTAATATTCATCAATTGCTATTGTAACAATATATCAGGAGCCTTGTATTAAATTGTCATTATTTTTGGCCCAACAAATAAAAATTGTATTTATATAAAAAAAAACTGAAAAAATTGTAAATTGAAATGGTCCGTAAAAAGCTCAAAAACAGTCAAAATATATTAAAAATTAGATGCTGTATAGAAAATGCTAATATACACATTCAGTAAAATTTTCATGCATCTACAGTTGTTCGTTTTTGAATTGCAACAAAATAAAAAAATCGCTACATGAGAAATCGAGTGAATATCTAATCTTGAACAAATTTGAACTTAAAATGCTCATAAAAATGTATTATGACTTGCTTATAAAATTTTTTTTATTGATAAAATTAGGCAAACTTATGAGGAATCTTGTATTACATTTTCAAATCTTAGATTTAAAAAGCAAAATTTTTATGAATTTCTAACTCAAAATAAATTGCACATTTTCGTCATGTTTACGTATTTTGTCAAAATTTGAACTTTGATTACCTATAAAAAAAATTGTGACTACGGATTTTTAATATTTTTTGTCTGCCTTTAAAACTATATATTAGAAACCTACTATTATATTTTCAAGATTTCTTACCCAACAGATAAAATTTTATTGACATTCATAGAAAAAAAAACTAAAAAAATTGGAAACTGAAAATGTCCGTTAACAGCTCAAAATAAATCAGAATATTTTGAAAATGCTATGCTGTGTAGAAAATGCTAATATAAACATTCGGTCAAATTGTTATGTATATACGGTCATTTCTTTTAGAGTTATAGCAAAAACCGAAATCGATTTTGTCGAAAATTGGTTTTCCGTAAAAATTCACGTTTTTTCCTTAATTTTTCATTTGTTTTTCACGGCGTTTTTGAAAACTACTGGGAAATTTTAACTTTTGACCCCCCAAAGTACCAATTAGTTTCACTTTCCTATCAAAAAAAGGTACTATTGAAGAAAATCAAAGCATTTTTACAGTCCTAAAAGGTGATGACAGACACAAAATAAACTAAAAAAACACACATCATTATAAAATCAATACATTCGTCGCTCCCCTCAGAATCTAAAGACTTCGATGTTTAGTTAAATAAATGTCAATTTTTTTTTGCTTTCTATGTTCTTTAATCTGCTAGATTTTCTCTTTCAAAAAAAGTTCCCTCTAGTAGCACTGAGTTTCCCATCCCTCCACTTGAGTAACGCGACGCGATGTAATATTTTTTTTAAATAGGATTTAAATTTGGTTATCGTTTGTATATAGTAAATTATGAAACACAGGTTAATAAATCGCGGGTGATATAACGCGACCGTGACACGAAAGCAACTCACCGCAACTCGCAAGCGACTATAGCTATAAATTGCTTGATAAATAGTTGCCATTACATCGCCTGAACTTGACTATGTATATTTAATTTTATATTTGTGTTTAGTATATTATGTGAAATTGTGAAAAACCAAAAATTAGCGTGTGTTAACTATCAACCTAGTTGAAGCTGTAGACAAATATCCGTGTTTGAATAACCTTTCACGTACACATACGGCATACACATCAGAGAGAAATATGTGTATCTTGTTAATCGATTGCCGGTCACACTTTTTGGCTCTTACACAATTAGTATGTTAAGACTTTCTTTCAAAATATTATAAAAATATTGAAATTTGACATATACAGAGGCAATAACAATGCGACAGTTAAAATGTATTATTCTGAATATATTGAATTATCAATATTGAATATATTCATTAATATAAAGTATGACTTAGGGTAAAACGGTAAATCGTTTTGTAAAGCATGTAACTTTTAGTCTTTTACACGTAAATTATTATAGGTGATAGAAGGTCACATCGCGTAGTTATTTTCAAGTAATGTAAATAGAAAGGTGCTGATACCTACATCATATTAATTAAAATGTAAAACACCTAGTATAAGACATTAAAACCAGAACTACGTAATTTTTATGATATAATATGCCAATTTAATTGTATCGGGCTTTAACATTTTACAATGATAATATACTTACTTCAAAATAATGGATATTGCTAGAACGTTTCCTGTGCATCCAAGTATCATTAAAATGGCACTAAAAATTCCCCACACGTAGTACAAGTAGGAATTTGGAGGCATGAATTCAAACCAATGGCTGTTGATTAACATTATGTAATCATCCGTAAAGAACTTGTTGCCCTTCCACATATTGATATAATATTTGGTGTTAACGTGGGTTTCATTTTCAATTTGAAAGTCTTCGTTTATCATTTTGACTGGTTTATCTTAAATTAAAACATGATACTGTACTTCAACGAATTTTTCCAGATATGCTTATACACTTGGCACTACCATTAATAATTATTAATATAGCAAGGTTTTGGGCTACATTTTAGCATAACACAACCTAATTTCTTGTAATTATACGAAATAGGTGATTCAATGATGTTGTATATTATATTATATGACTATTTTCTTAGTAAGTCCATTTGGTTATAAACATTATTTTTATATTTTAAAATTTATATATCTATTTGATTGTTATTAAGAAGATAATACAATGGAGTGGAGTAACTGGATAAAAAATCTGGGGGGGGGGGGGGCAATATAATTTTTCAATATTCATCATAATAAAAACTCTGACCCCCCTCCGGTTTAGTCTTGAAACTCATTTTATGGTTTAGAAACAAACTGTAGGTAGCAGGTACTGGTTAGTGGTTACCTATATTGTTAAATAGTTAATACCTACATAAGAGTATAATATTATGATAAATATATTGCAACCTTTCTTAACTAAAGTAGATTCAAAGATTTGTATTGTTGGATTACCTGGGGGGGGGGGGCAAAACGATACAGCCTCTTCACAAAAATTCTGGGGTGGCAAGTGCCTCTTCAGCAATTACATCACAGATACAATGATTTGAAATTGTGTCTTCGTAGCCCATCACTCCCATAAATAATGCACTAAAAACAAAAATAAAAATATAGAATGTTATTATTTTAATATAATCAGAAAGTATAATGGGCTGTGACTGTCTGGAAATGATCAAACAAGTACAAATACCTTTATGGATGGTATTAAATTTGAATTCAATGATATAATATCATTCTATACGAAAAACGATTCTGAGCGGAGATGGTATGTCAGTCTAGGATATTTTAAATTATATTGATATTGTTATTTTACGGTAGCTGCTAAGTTGAATTAATATTATTCATATTATTTAATTATTAACCTAAAATTATTGCAACAAAATAAAAAAATTCGCTACATGAGAAATCGAGTGAATATCTTAATCTTGTAAAAATTTTAACTTAAAATGCTCATAAAAATTTATTTTGACTTGCTTATAAACATTTTTTTATTGATAAAATTAAACAAACTTATGAGGAATCTTGTATTACATTTTCAAACCTTAGATATAAAAAGAAAATTTTTTATGAATTTCTAACTCCATGTCCATGATCGTTAATTACAATATTTCCTTGGATTGGTCTTTAATGTATATTATATTTTAGATTCTGAGCGGAGCGATGAATGTATTGATTTTACAATGATGTGTGTTTTTTTTAATTTTTTTAATTTTTTAATTTTTTTTAAATTTATTTTTTATTTTTGTGTCTGTCATCACGTTTTAGGACAGTAAAAATGCTTCGATTTTCTTCAATAGTATCTTTTCTGATAGGAAAGTGAATCTTGTTGGTACTTTGGGGGGTCAAAGGTTAAAATTTCCCAGTAGTTTTCAAAAGCGCCGTGAAAAACAAATGAAAAATTAAGGAAAAATGGTGAATTTTTACGGAAAACCAATTTTCGACAAAATCGATTTCGGTTTTTGCTATAACTCTAAAAGAAATGACCGTATATACATAACATTTTGACCGAATGTTTATATTATCATTTTCTACACAGCATAGCATTTTCAAAATATTCTGATTTATTTTGAGCTGTTAACGTACATTTTCAGTTTCCAATTTCTTTAGTTTTTTTTTCTATGAATGTCAATAAAATTTTATCTGTTGGGTAAGAAATCTTGAAAATGTAATAGTATGTTTCTAATATATAGGTTCAAAGGCAGACGAAAAATATTAAAAATCCGTAGTCACAATTTTTTTTTATAGTTAATCAAAGTTCAAATTTTGACAAAATACGTAAACATGACGAAAATGTGCAATTTAATTTGAGTTAGAAATTCATAAAAATGTTTCTTTTTATATCTAAGGTTTGAAAATGTAATACAAGATTTCTCATAAGTTTGTCTAATTTTATCAATAAAAAAATGTTTATAAGCAAGTCAAAATAAATTTTTATGAGCATTTTAAGTTAAAATTTTTACAAGATTAAGATATTCACTTGATTTCTCATGTAGCGATTTTTTTATTTTGTTGCAATTCAAATACGAATAACTGTAGATGCATGAAAATTTTACTGAATGTGAATATTAGCATTTTCTATACACCACCTATTTTTTTATATATTTTGACTGTTTTTGAGCTTTTTACGGACCATTTCAATTTACAATTTTTTCAGTTTTTTTTTATATAAATACAATTTTTATTTGTTGGGCCAAAAATAATGATAATTTAATACAAGGCTCCTGATATATTAATACAATATCAGTTGAAAAATATTAAAAATACATAGGCAAAATTTTTTTTTATAAGCATTTAAAGTTCGAATTTTAACCAAATTCATCAAAATCTTGAAAATTATAAATTATTGTAATTAAACAATTATAAAATGGTCAGTTTTTATAACTAAGGATTGAAAATTTAAAATAAAGATTCTAATAAATATTAGATACTGTAAACAAAAAATCTAAAAAATATATAAACACAGTTATTTTTTTCAGATATTTAAAGTTTAAATTTGGACGAAATTACATATTAAAATCAATTTTAATGAGTAAAAGTATATATTATAATATTTTTCTAGTATCACTGATAATTTAAGGTTAATAATTAAATAATATGAATAATATTAATTCAACTTAGCAGCTACCGTAAAATAACAATATCAATATAATTTAAAATATCCTAGACTGACATACCGTCTCCGCTCAGAATCGTTTTACGTATACAATGATATTATATCATTGGATTCAAATTTAATACCATCCATTATACAGTGACCTACTTATAACCTACTGTACAGCAGAGCGACATACACTTACCCGCCCTTTTTTTTCTATTAATATCAATAAAATTTTATTTGTTGGGCCAAAAATAATGAAAATTTAATGCAAGGCTCCTGATATATTGTTACAAAAGCAATTGAAAAATATTAATAATACAGGCACATATTTTTTTTATAAATATTTAAAATGCCTTTATATATTTTTAGATTTTTTGTTTACAGTATGTACTATTTATTAGAATCTTTATTTTAAATTTTCAATCCTTAGTTATAAAAACTGACCATTTTATAATTGTTTAATTACAATAATTTATAATTTTCGAGATTTTGATGAATTTGGTTAAAATTCGAACTTTAAATGATTATAAAAAAAATGTGTGCCTATGTATTTTAAATATTTTTCAATTGCTATTGTAATAATATATCAGGAGCCTTGTATTAAATTTTCATTATTTTTGGCCAACAAATAAAATTGTATTGATATTAATAGAAAAAAAAACTAAAA